>PVJS01061531.1:0-10968 GCA_004027185.1 Glis glis | reverse complement strand
GAGAGAGAGAGAGAGAGAGAGAGAGAGAGAGAGAGGGAGAGAGAGAGAGAGAGACAGACAGAGAGAGAGAGAGAGAGCTGAGGCTGGCCGCGAACCCGGATCCTCGGGTCTCTGCCTCCCAAAGTACTGGGATTACAAGCGTGCGCCACCACGCCTGGCTTATTTTGCAGTCTTGAAGATATGGTTTCACTCACTATTCACCTTCTAGAATGTTCTGGTCATATATAGAATGTCCCCTGAAGAGCTCAGGCTTGATATAGTTAAGTCACGAGGGTTATAATCTCATCAGTAGATAATGGATCTATGTGAGTGGTAACCTAGGCCAGTGGGGTGTGCCTGGAGAAGGTGGGTCCCTGGGGGTGTGGCCTGGGGGTGTGGCCTTAAGGACTGTGCTTGTGTCTTTGAATCCTCTTGCTTGCTTCTTCTGTTTTCTGGCCTCTGCAATGTGAGAGCAGAGCTTTATGCACACTCTCTCTTTTACCAGCTGCCATGCCCTGAGCTTCAGACCCTGTCCTCACACAGACTGAACCTGGAGTCTCTAAGAAACTGTGAGCAAATGAATCATCCTCTAAGTTGTGTGGTCAGTTGCTTTGGATTATAGCAGTGAGAATGTTAACCGAGACATGGAATTTAGGGAGGAGCAAGATATAGATGCAAGGGCAAATGATTAGAATAAGGTCAACTTGAGTTGGTATCTCATCTGACTCTGGACCCTTGGGTAAATTATATCACGTTTCTTATCCTTATTTCACTTTCTATACAGTGGATATCATAGTGACTAATGGCAGGGTGAAAAGAAGGATGTGAGAGTATTAAGATACTCAGGTAGTCATTAATTCCTTCAATATTTACTAGCCAACCCACCTGAGTGAATTGGTGTAAGAGCGATGTAAGGCCACAGTTCCAGTAGATGTTCTGTCCCTCCTGTCTCTTATCACCGACCCTCCCAACTGAGCTTAACCCTATCCACTGGCGCTCTCCTGTCCTGGGGGCAGAAGGCAAGGTGAAGGACAGCAGACAGCAAACCGAGTTTCAATCGCAGCTGAGTTTCTTTCTAGGTATGTGGCTCATGGCATAGTATTCTATCTCTCTGCATCTCAGTTTCCCTTCTCCTTGATTTATATCCCAAACCTTCAAAAGTCTAGTGTTATAGCTAGATATAGAATGTCCCCCTAAAGAGCTCATTTATTAATATTCAGGGTTAATATAGTTAAGTCATGAGAGTTGTAATCTCAGCAGTGGATAAATCCATTATAATGGACTTATCTGAGTGGTGGCCTGGGCTGATAGGATGTGGCTGGAGAAAGTATGTTCCCTGGGGCTGTGGCCTTGGGGATATACATGGTTCTTCCTCCCCTCACTCTCTCTTGCTTCCAGCCTCCATGATGTGAAAGGGAAGCCTTGTGCTCTCCCTCTCTCTGCTTCCCTTCTCCTTCTCTTCTGCCACCATGCCTTGAGATCCTTGGTCCCTGGCCTCACATGGAATGAACCCCAAAAACTCCAAAAGCTGTGAGCAAATATTCTTTCCTCTAAGTTGTATGGTCAGGCCTATGGATTTTACCTATGAGAATGCCGATTAAGACATATAGTTTTCAGAAGAACCTGATGGAGTATTCCTGAACAGATTGTTTAAACTGAGATTCAGGGAAACAGATGGCTCATATAGGATGTCCATGAGCCTCTGATGCCTTTGCCAATCCACCACTACATATAAATTTCCTGCTGAATTTCTATAGCAATCAGAGTTCTGTGGGTGGTAAAAAAAAATAAGACCAAGTATTTGCTCTCAAGTGACTTAATAATAGAATTAAGAAGAAAATGGAATCATTCATTCAATACTTAGGGAACAAAAGAAGGAGTGCAAAGGATTTATTTTGTAGGTATAGAATTGAATGGCTCATGGTGCTTGAAAAACAAAAGAGTAGCAGAGTATGACTTATTGGAAAGGATGGAATTTGAGCTGAGTCTTAACAAGCAAAAAGGAAACAGAGTATGGAGGAGACTATGGGACCATGAAGCAGTCTGACTTTGCTAAGTTGTCTTCTTCATCTGTCTTATGGCTGTTAAGCTGTATGGGCAATCAGGTAGCAGAGGAAAGGGGAGTTATCAAAGGTGATTGAGAAATTATTTAGTGAAGATAGGAAGATATGGTTAAACTTTGATTAGTTTTAATATTGACTAATGCCTTAGATTCATGTGAGTTATCTATACATGGCATGAAGTCATTCATGGTCCTCTTTAGGAAGTATACCTGAATTAAAACACACACACACACACACACTTAAACCCAGGGTTTTGTGCATGTTAGGCAAGTGCTCTACCACTGAGGTATACCCGCAGCCCAAACTATTTGGATTTTAATAGGTCATTTCACAAATTGACATTTCCTTATGCTTATGCTATTCTTATACTTGCACATTGTAACTTAGCTATTTATGTCAATTAGCTGTGGTGTTTGGATAGCTAATCTTGTAAAAAAGTTTTCTAACTTTTTTCCCCCAAAAAGATCATAGATCATATTGCTATGATAGAATGCTTTGAGATGATCCCAAATGGTCACCTTCTTCTTAGAACAGAAAGTCTTTGCAACACCTGGAGAGGGATTGTGGCAGGGAAGACTGACCTGAGCAGGCTTCTGAAGACCTGGAAAGCACCTGCCGTGCATTTAATCAGGAACTTCCTATTCATCCTTCATACCGCACACTAATTATATTCATATTGATATTTTACCAACAAACCAAGTAATATCTACTTAGGACATCTACTCTATGATTGGGGAGAAACAAAACCCATAACATTACTGAGCATGGTTTCTCATTCAAATGAGTTTCCTAAATGATGATTTTGGGGGGCTCTGTGGCGCAGGTAAGGCCACTGAATGCAGATTTTTATGAATAGGACAGCTTGACGCATTCTTCTCTCCCAGACTAATATGGTCCATCTTCTTTGCTTACTGTGCAAGTATTTATTGATTGCATGCTCTGTTGGAACGTCTGCTTTAGTTCTCTTTGCCTTCACAAATTCTTTCTTCCCTGCCCTCTTCCTGTCAATTCTAAGCTCTCCCCCTTTCCCCGTTGAGGAAGGGCCATGGGCCAAGCTTGAAATGCTTTTGGACTTCTACCCAATGCTTTTGTGTGTGCTGCTAAATGACTTAGGTTTCCATCTGAAAAGCCACTAGAGTTGTTGGTTGCGACTCTAAGGCAATGAGTTTAGGGCAATAATGACCAGAGTGTGGGTCGGGTGAGGATTTCTCACTGTATTTAAGAGATGTGTGCTGGCACAGTCAGACCTGGCACTGTTTGGGGGGGGGATATGTTTTTCTTGAGTGTTGTGTATTCCCATTGATTCATGGTGGCCTGAGTGCAGGTTTTGTGATTTGGGGAAATACCCATCATATATTTAATGTTGTTAAAAAAATGCGTAAGCTTTAGAATTAGACACACCTGGGTTCATGCCACTCACTGGGCCTGTAACTTTGGCAAACTACTTATCCTTTATGAACCATGACCTCCTTTATAATCTGGAGGTCAAAATCATTCCAGAGGGAATTAAGGATTAGAGATGGGTACACAGAGCACTCAGCATGGTGTCAGGCCCATAGTAGGCATTCATTAAACAGTAGCTGCTATTTTGTTGCACTCCTGGGAACACGACCCAGTAAGAATCCACACCAATATCCTCCTTTCCCTTAAGCTGCAGCTTGACCTCATAGTTGAATCCAGTCCTAAACTCGGCGGCAAGTTGGATGTAGATCAGAGGAGCTGCAGAAATCGCTGATGGGCAAGGAGTTAAACCTTGTGCAGATCAGCTTATTAGAACTCAAACTATTTATTTCAGAGAGGGAAAAACTAAGGAGCCAATAATGACCTTTAAGAATGCAAACTATTCTCTTGTAGACAACTGGCTGGTTTATGTCTCCTTTGAGGATAGATTTAGGGAAAATTACTTGAGACTGTAGCTTGGGAGATTGAAGTTAGACATCAAGAGTCAAGTTCTGATAGTAGGGCTTTTATAATTTCAGAATGTGCAAGTGTTCTACAGAGGGTCTTTAAAAAAGCACAGTAGATTCATATCTTTATAGGAAATGGTCAGTAATGAAAGGTCTGGAAAATATCTTGTAGGAGAAAGCACTGCAGACTTGTGCTTGTTTACCCTATTTTCAAGATAGTCAAGGTCGAGGGGAGCAGAAAGGAGTAGATCTATACCATGTATAGATCCCAGGGAAGCAGCACCCAGCTTGTCTCCATGGCCCCCCAGGACAGAACAAGCGCTAATGTGTGTGCATGTGAAGGTTGGTTACAAGAGAGCAAATTTCAGCACATGTAAGAAAGAGTCTTGTAGATGAGCTTTTGGTAGCTAACCTTTGGGAAGCAGCATGGAATAAACTAAGGGTTATTTTTAGGCACCTCACCACAGGACAAAGACCTTGTCTAGATGAAGGAGTCAACAATCTTTGAATTTTTCCTTGGTCACAGCTGGATAATAAACAATCAGCAATTTCATTTTTAGATAAAGACAAAGCTTCCAACTGGCTAGAGTCATATTTCAGAATTAGTTACTCTTGACTTCATTTTTAAGTAGCTCACGGAATACTTTTATCTTTTTGAGTTAGGTACTTATGTGAAATACCCTGGGATTGGAGGGACGAGGGTGATTCCTACTGTTTAAAAAATGCAGATGAATTTGTTTCCACACTATTTTGGCAATACATGAGGCAGCTTCCATCACATTCTTCTTCTGGCTTCCAGGCAAGAGGATTTTATTATGCCTAGTCATTCAAGCACAGAGTTGCTTACATGGGCGTTCTTAAATGTTCTAGAAATTCCTCACCCCTTGTCCTTCCAAAGATCCATAAATTCCTTCTTGGAATGTGTCAGGAGCCAGGAAACAGCCTTAAATGTGGATCACCCCCCCCAAGACATCTGATCCCCACTGTTGAGTGAGTCCAACACAACCTGGGTCATAAAAGAATTGAGAAAATGCTGACAAACCAGAGACCCTCCAAACCTGAGGTGTCTGAATTCCAGCACTGAGAAGCAATTGTCCATTTAGGTAGCATGCTACAGGGTTACCACGTATAAATCCTAGGGAAGCAGGAGCTGGCTTGTCTCTGTGACTCCAAAGGATGCACCCAGTTAGGATGTTAGTGGAGCCAGTAATGATCCCAGAGACCTGAGAATTAATTCATTTTAAAAATCATTCATTCTTGTATTCAACAGACATGAGTTGAATGAGTGTAGTAACAGGCTCTGGGGTAGTCTGGGATGGTGGAGTGCTTCAGAGATCAATGATGGACAGGTCTTGCTCTCAATGAGCTCACAGTCCAGTGAAGGAGGCAGACATATCAGCAGATCCTTATTGGAAAGAGTGATAGATGCTAAAATTGACAAATATCCAAGAAGAGTATGCATTGTTTGAGAATATCTGCTCTAGAATAAGTCAAATGCTGTTAGAACTTGGCTCTACCATTTGTCATTAGTTTGACCATATGGAGCCACCATTTTCTTGGGTTAAAATGGTTGCCTATTGGCAACTCCATGTGATTCCATCTAGTAGCTATGACCTTGAGTGTGTAACATTGCCTCTCTGGTCTTTGTTTTTCTTGTCTGTAAAATGACAACAATAATATCAACTCTATAATAAAGTTTGTTTGACTGCAAGTGAGAAACTCGATTAAATGAGAGAATGCATGCGAAACACTTAGTAGCTAACACTTAAGAAGAAGGAGGTCTTTGCAAGTGCTATGTATGACTGCTTGTCTTTTGTCTGGAGATTGCTGTTAGCAGAAGGCTAGTTTCCAATGGGCGAGAGATTCATAAGAGAATTTTGGAAAACCCTCTCTTCCCAAAAGGACCACTATTTTTTTTTCCAGAAAAATCCCATTTACTTTTTCCATGGAAGTGTGTAATTCCTCCTGTCTCAGTCAGTCAAGTAGCAGACATAGTCTGAAATCCTTAGTGAGAGGTGAGGGTTCAGCCCTGGTTTCCTCCTAGATGATCTAGTTTAATTCAGTAGCAGGACAATGAGCTGGGTGGGGCTCTTTTCTGGGAGGTCAGTACTCTGGCCATGGCTTCTCAGGGACAGTGCTGCTACTGGGATGGTCGTCCATGCTGTAGAGCCAGGGATTTCTCCAGAACACATTGCCTGTGGTTTGGTCTTTCAAGACTGTGCTTCTAACGGGAAACATTTGGCCCAGCTTCTCAGCACTTTCCACACAGACAGAAATCAGATTATAGAACAAAATCATATTTGAGCAGTAGAGGCAACTGTAGAAGATGACTGGGTCTACTGGTGGCAAATCAGTGGTACCCATACATATCATTGTGGTGCACATGGCAGACATTGCTAATCAATAGTGGCATAAGATGAAACTAAAACAAAAATCTATTATTAGACATTTTCTCAGGTAACTTCAGTCAAAATTAATCTTTCCCTTTTCTGAACTGAGTATTTGATCTGATAATATTTCAATCATATATAATTTTTAAAAGATTTTGGGCAACTTTGTTATGTATAAATACCTTCTTAGGAGATTAGCTAATTCTACTCTGAACTTAGAGCTTAGTTGAACTATAGTTAGTTGACTTAGTTATACTTAGTTGAAATTAGTTGAACTATAGTCTTAGTTAAACTTAATTGAACTACATACACTGGACTACATACACTTAGTCTGCATATAGCTATTCTGCATATAGTTAAACCATATGTAGACTGTAGCTCCATAAAGTAGGGACTGTACCTGGGACATTTATCTCTGCAAACACAGCACCAAATACCGTGTCCAGAACATAGTAAATGCACCATATTTCTCATATTAAATAAATAAAACTGAATATATTTCTTGGTTCAAACTTACACATAGTGGTTTCTCCTATTTTTGAAATTAATGAATGAACAACTACTTTAATTTTCCTGATGATTCTCATGTAATTGGTTCTGTGATCTCAAGGCAATATCTAGCAAGCAATTCATTACAGTCTCTATTCTATAATTGGCTCATTTTTATTCATGCAGGAGTTCAGCAAGTAATACCCACGTGCCAGACACCACACTAAGTGCAGAAGTGACAGAAGTGACCAAGACAGCCCTTCCTCCTTCCCATGAGAGTCTAGTCAATACCTGAGGGACTCTGGAAAGCCCAGAGCTGTCCACTTGGAGATGAGCTTTCTATATGACCAAAGTCAGCTCTTTTGGTGGAGGTGGACTGGCCAGGCCCGTGACAGTTAGCATGGAGCTCTGGTTTTGGTGTGAAGGAAATATCCCCGCTTACCCATCAGCAGCCCTTCCAGTTTCATTGCAGCATTTGCTGGTCATTAAAATTAGGTCACCCTCCTTCCTTTTGAATTTTGATCTTTAATTATGCATCTTAAGTTCTTGAAGATTTGGAGTCTCTCGGGGGGCCATGTAGTAGAAAGTGCAACCGAGTAGAGGGTTGGAAGAGGAACTCTGAGTCCCAGCTCTGTCAACCACTCATTGTGTGACCTTGGGCAAGTGACCTCCACAATTCAGGCCTCAGTTTCTCCTGTAAAATAAACAATTCTGTGTGGCCCAATTCTAAGGTCTCTTTGGGCCTAGTGATCTGTGGCTTATTGTTAATTTGGCAATATTTTGCTCAAACTTGTATTTGGATTCCACTTTATACCCAAGCCAAATGGCCCTATTAAGTACAGCCCCCCACCTCACCTGGGTGTTTCTTTCTTAAGTTGTTCAGCACAAGTGTTGGTTGATGGTGCTTTCTGTTTCCTACCCTTCTCCCACCCCTTGAACAGAAGTTTCATTACCAACCAAATTAAATCCACAAATCTTAATCCATAAAATATTCCCATCTAGACACTATAATGAGATTCATATTTGTGGTTTAGTATACCTAAGAAAAGCTCAGATGAAATATGACTAGATCCATTGATACATTCAGACCACAAATTGCCCTGGTATGGTCTGGTTTCAATTTTTGGAATAAAACTTCAGCATAGCACTTGCTTTCCCTTTTCGATTTCTTGCCTAGACAGAAAAGAAAATAAAAAGTAGGTCTGACCAAGTGGTAACAATATAGATTCCTGTAAAACTCTGGAAAATTGTTTCAAAAATAGATCTGAACTCATTTCCCAACGGAACAATGACCTCCTCTATTTTGTCCTTCATCCAGAATTTTAAGAAATCCAGTTGGCTCTCTTGGAAAGTGGGTTACCAGGAGCCCCAACCAAGGTCAAGAAACTAAAGAGATTTATCTAGGAAGGGCAGGTTACAGACACAGCGCAACAGAGGAGCAGGGGAGTGTGGGTATATGTGCCAAATATTTGGCATAGCAGGACTAGAAAGGTTTGGAAATTTTTTCTGACCCAATGTGCTGATATTCAAATGAATGGCATTCTGCTGGACTGAGGTATGCCTCAGAGGGAGCCAGATGGAACCACAGACAATTCCAAAAGCTGGCAGGAATCAAGTTCAGTAAAGTTTGTTACGCTTTGATAGAAGTGGATCCTTGTCTGATAGAAGGTTTGACTTCTTCCATGAAAATAGGTCTCTGAGACTGTTAGCAGGAAACTCGACACTCAGAGAAAAGTAAGACTACTCCAGAAATTAATTTGTGTGGACTCAGGCAAGGCAAATATACTTTCACTGTCCACTTTTCTTCTCTCAAAGTGGGATAATAACTAACAATGATGGAACACCTCCGTGCTTCTGTGTCTTACGTGGATTATCTCACTGATTCCTATCCAAGACCTCAGAGGTAACTATAGATAATTTCCTTATTTTATGAATGAGAAAACTGAGTCTCACACCGCTCCAGGTCACACAGCTAGGAAAAAAGGGGGAAGCTGGGATTGGATTCAGGTGGTGTGACTCACGGGTTAGAGACTGCATTCTTAACCATGAGCTTTACTGCAGCATTTTAATAATGTCGAAGGATGGTTTGCATGACTAAGTTCAAAGGAATAACATCAAAAGGACCCAGTGTTGGGTCCCAAATAACTACCGGCAATGGAAATCTTTATGATTTACAGATGGCGATGGCAAAAGGGCCCAAGAAATAGAGATAGGTCTCACCCTTGACTTGGGCTTAACTATGCATTTTGTAAAGCGTAATCTATAACATGTGAAGAGGTATTAATGCAGGGGGAAAGATTTCCTAATTAAACATGTTTGGAAAGTGCTATATTTAAACTCAATGTTATTTTAAGCCAAACAAATTACAGTTTTTTTTTCCTTCAGGATTTTCCAGGGTCTTTTATGTGTTAGTGTTTGTGGAAATCTCTAAGAAGGAGGGCAGTTTATAGAGAGTTTTCCAACCTTATTTGATTATTTTGTGTTGGAAGTACATCACAAGATTAGGTTGGATGACACATAATGGGGGAAGTGCTGGGACGGAACAAATCCTAGACCCTTCCTTCTTTCATTTCCTCATATATTAGATGGAAATGGCGATGCTATAACTAACTGTCACCTGTCTTTGATAAAGTGTGAAGTCCTGGATGGAAGATCTCAAGCAATTTCAACCAAGTGAGGAAAACAGTTAATATTTATTCCACGCCTGGCACTCTACAGATGCCATTTTATTTCAAAGCCAACCTTATGCATTAAGGAACAGTGTTCGTATTTTCCTGCTATGATTACTGCAGGCTAGAGGTTAAATATGCTGCCTGTCAGTAATTATTTGAATCAGAATTAACAGCCCTATCTTATAATTCCAAACTCTAGGCTCTCTCTGCTACAGCAGGTTATCTTTTTTTTTTTTTTTTTTTGCGCGGTACCGGGGATTGAACACAGGGGCGTTCTACCTTCACGCTACGCCCCTGGCCCTATTTTTTTTTATACTTTATTTTGAAACCGTGTCTCACGAAGTTGCGGAGGGCCTCACTAGGTATACAGAGAGACAGAGAGACAGAGAGACAGGGAGAGAGAGAGAACGAGAGAGCTGAGGCTGGCCGCGAACCAGGATCCTCCGGTCTCCGCCTCCCAAAGTACTGGGATTACAAGTGTGCGCCACCACGCCCGGCTACAGCAGGTTATCTTTTGAAGCAAGATTCACTGTTTGATTTAAATAATCTTTATATAATAAATATCAGAGGGAAAATCAACATCATTAATGTGAATAGAGTTGTTGGATTCTGAAAGCAGGACAGTGTGGGAGGGTGAAGTTGGGGAATTGGGGTGCATTTGATGATTTTATTTACAGTTTTGAACTTGAGGGGAAGGCACAAAGCCAAGAGTGTTCCAAAATATCTATGTCTTGTGAAAATCTTTCAAGGCCCTGTAGAAGAGCCTGCTTCCCTTCAGTCTGGCCTGAAGGGAAGGTTAATAGAGGAAGATAAAGTAAGAAGTAGCAGACAGGAGAGCTTAACAATCTACCATTTCTGGAAATCAGGCCTTATACTTATGTACTTTCTAAAAAAATGTACAGTTTCTAAGAAGCCAGTTCAGGTGTGAGAGTATTTCAGAAGGTCTGAAAATTATAACTTTCATCTCTGAAAGCATGGATTTGTAGGTACAAACACACATAAATATGTAAGAAAAAGGTGGAAAGCTCCTTCTAGATGGGATCGTTCATTTCAGTATATGGCAGGAAAGAAATTTAGCTAGAGAAAGATAAAATCAGCCAGGTATGGTGGCGCACAACTGTAATTTCAATACTTGGGAAGCTGAGTCAGGAGGAGCGCAGGTTCGAGGCCAGGCTCGGCAATTTAGCAAGACCCTCAGCAACATAGCGAGACACTATTTTAAAATAAAAAATAAAATTGGGCTGGGGGTGTGGCTTGAAGGTAGAATGCCTTTGGGTTCAATCCCTAGTACCACAAAAAAAGAAGAAAGAAACAGATAAAAAGCAAAGATGAGTAAATAGAGGATGAATCATACAAATTACTTAACTCTACAGTCATTTTTTTTTTTTTGTGGTACCGGGGATTGAACGCAGGGGTGTTCTACCTCTGCGCTACACCCCTGGCCCTATTTTTTTATACTTTATTTTGA
>PVJS01061530.1:0-10968 GCA_004027185.1 Glis glis | reverse complement strand
GTGCAAAGCACTAAAGGGAGGGAATGGGGAGGGAACGGGGTGGGATTTGAGGGAGGGCTAAATGGGCAATGTGTGCATGTATGACTCTTCTAACCTGACACCTATTAAATGTATAATTACAATGCACCAATAAAAACACACACACACACACACACAAAAGCCGGGCGTGGTGGCGCACACTTGTAATCCCAGTACTTTGGGAGGCGGAGACCAGAGGATCCGGGTTCGCAGCCAGCCTCAGCTCTCTCGCTCTCTCTCTCTCTCTCTCTCTCTCTCCTTAGCGAGGCCCTCCGCAACTTCGTGAGACCCGGTTTCAAAATAAAGTATAAAAAATAGGGCCGGGTGTGTAGCGTGGAGGTAGAATGCCCCTGCGTTCAATCCCCAGTACCGCAGAAAAAACACACAAAATCTAGGTAAATGGCTTGCTTAGAGAAAAATTTACTGATGAAGATTCATTCAAGATCCTCACTCCACTGCATTCCTGAACCCTAAACTATTGTCATAAACTTCGCTCAATTCTAGCACATTCCCCACCTTAAAATAATAGCCTTAAGCCACTTGATCCTGGACCCTAACACCCCATAAATATCCTCCTGACCCCTATCTTCTGAGACATTTCTAAGATGACCAAGGTAGCATTCTTCTTTGCTGCACAGGGCAAATTTAGTTTTGGTTGTTCAACACATTTTCTGGAATCTTCTGGAAAGTTGACATCTTCTAAAGATACTCGCCTCTGTTTGTTTGTTTTTTGTGGTACAGGAGATTGAACCCTGGGGCATTCTACCTCTGAGCTATATCCCTATCCCTTTTTATTTTTGTTTTGAAACAGGGTCTCACTAGGTTGATGAGAGTCTAAGTTGCTGGGGGTGTCCTCGAACTTGCCATCCTCCTGTCTCAGCCTTCCAAGTATTGGAACTACAGGCATGCACCACCACACCAGGCAGTTATTTGCTATTTTAATGAGCTTGCCTGGTTTTGAACATGGAGGGAAAAGGGGAGCAGAACAGAATTTTGCCCTCCTCCAAAAGTACCAGTAGAAAAATCACTTGCCTAGTTCTCTAGCTGATCATTCCTCTGGTCTAAATCTGGGATTAATAAATGAGAGAGATGTTATCCATTATTTTAGATAAGTAAGATTTGATGTGGCAAAACACAGTAAGGCTAGGCTCACAGTTGTATTGTTATCAATCCAGACACGGACAACCTTCATGTTTTTGAGGAACTTCAATAATACTACAGTAATTGTCTCTAAGAATTATATATGGACTGTGTTTTAATGTCTACATTTTTAAAACTATTTTTATTTATTAAACATATTACTTTATCACTATTAATGTTATATTATTTTTTATACTTTTATTGGTGCATTATAGTTTTATAGTCTCACATCATAATGTAGTAAATAGTAATAGTGCACACAGCAGTTGGTAAGTTTTCCCCCCACCTTTCCCCCACTCCCCTCTTCCCCATACATGATATTGAGGTTGACATTGGTATTCTCACTTATGTACATAATGTCCATGGAAGTGTTTCCTTCATTAATTCTCCCTCTACCCCCTTTCACCTAGAACACCTCCCTGGCTCCGCTGGAGTTTCTCCTCCATTGTCTAAAGTCCCCCTAGCTTCTGCATATGAGAGAAAACATATGACCCTTCACTTTCTGTGACTGGCTAATCTCACTTAACATAATGTTCTCCAGGTCCATCCATTTTCCTGCAAATGACATAATTTTTTTCTTTTTTACTGCTGAGTAGAATTCCATGCTGTATATATATCCCATAATTTTGTAATCCAGTCATCCATTGAGGGACACCTAGGTTGGTTCTATAATTTGGCTATTGTGAATCGTGCTGCTATAAACATGGATTACTATAATATTCTTATTTCAGTCCCTTTGGAAAGATACCTAGTAGTGGTATAGCTGAATCATACCGTGGATCCATTCCCAGCTTTCTGAGACATCTCCACACTGATCTCCATAGCGGCTGCACTAATTTGCAGTCCCACCAACAGTGTAGAAGAGTTCCTATTTCCTCACACCTTCACCAGCATTTATTGTTGTTTGACTTCTTGATGATTGTCATTCTAATTGGGGTTAGATAGAATCTCAGTATAGTTTTGATTTGCATCTTCCTGATTACTAATGATGTTGAACATTTTTTCATATATTTATTGGCCATTTGTATTTCTTCTTTTGTGAAGTGTCTATTTAGTTCAATTGCCCATTTCTCAATTGAGTTTTTCTTTTTAGTGTTGTCTTTACTTAAAAGATTTTGTATTTTGTATATTCTAGACATTAGTCCTCTGATATCAGAGGAGTAACTAGCAAAGATCTTCTCTCATTGTGTAGGCTCTCTCTTTAGACTCTTGATGGTTTCTTTTCATGAACAGAAACTTTTTAGTTTCATGCCATCCCATTTATTAATTCTTGTTTTAATTTCCTGAGCTTTGGGGGTCTTATTAAGAAAGATGTCCTCCTCTAGTAATTTCAAAGTCTCTGGTCTAATTTCCAGGTCTTTGATCCATCTCGAGTTGACTCTTGTGCAGGGTGAGAGGTAGGGATTTAATTTCATTTTCCTACAAATGGATATCTAGTTTTCCCAATACTATTTGTTGAAAAGACTGTCTTTTCTTTAACATATGTGTTTGGCACGTTTGTCAAAAATCAATTGTGTGGATTTGTTTCTGTATCTTCGATTCTGTTCCATGGCTCTATGTATCTGTTTTTGTGCCAGTACCATGCTGTTTTTTTTATTACTGTAGCTCTGTAGCATAATTTTAAATCAAGTATAGTGATGCTTCCTGCATGGTTCTTATTGCTGAGAATTGCTTTTGTTATTCTGGGTCTTTTTGGAATAAGTCAGAAGATGTTCTGTAAAGGACTTTTTGGCAGATGTCATTTTAAACATAAGTTTGTACTCCTTTTCAAAATAAAATATCTGTATCTATCATTCAATTAGTCATTCATTTGTTTCTTTTTTCATCTGTTCATTAAACCAATATTTACTGAGTATCTGCCCTGAGCCAAACATTATGAAAGATATTGAAGCTTTTCCTTTCCTGCCCTTAAAGATAATAAAGCAGAGTAGTCTTGCAACTGATTTTATATACCTACCTGTAAGAAGATAGATTTCTGTAATTAAAAGGGACTGAACAAAAAGTATGAAATTGATTTAAACTAAGAGCAATGATTTAAACTAATATCAAAGATTCTTGCCTCAAAGTCAGAGTTTTGTGAAGGCTTCATTTAAAACAGGCTTATTTTATCATGTTTCCTCTAAAATAGTCTTGTAAATGGCCATTTATATAAACACTTGAGAAAAGTTGTAATTTGTTCCAAGCTAGAAGTGAATAAGGACTTTGCTCCTCTTCCTTTTCATGTACGTCTATGTCAGAAGGCAGCCCCATTAAAAAATTATGGAGAACTGGTGGACTTTTTGTATTTCTTGGAAATGATTTTCATATAAATTCAGTAATCATATCCTGAAATTCACTTGCACAAAGCCTATGAGTATTACCAAACTGAAAGTGACTTCTAAGAATTTTTAATAATGTGTTAGTTTTCCCATCAATGATGTAATTTATGTTTTACCAACTTCCAGAGTTGATATTAATAGTCTAGATCTTCTGTTAACCAACAGCTAATAAAAAAGTGAGAAGGTCAGGTTAAGCCAGATTTCAACTTAGAATTAATACAGTCAAAACAGAACTTAGGAAGATACGATGGGTGATCTCACAAGCGTGTAATGATCTTGTGTTCGGATTTTTTTCAAGACAAATTCTATAGCAAATGATTTGACTTGTTATTCTATAAAAACTATTCACAATACTTAAGTTAGTTTCAGGTCAAAATTACAGTTCAGGTTCCTCTATGTTATTAATTTTCATGAAGTAGAATCCACTCAGTTGCTGAGGCTGGCTTCCAATCTGAGGCTGGCCTCCAACCTTTGATCCTCCTATCTCAGCCTCATGTACTGGGATTACAGGCATGTACCACCATTCCTGGCTCTGAGTAGTTCTTAAAAACCCAACCTCTGCAACTTGACCTGGAGCTGAATCTGGAATTCCTAGTCTACCGCAGTGTTAATCAATTCTCTGAAACTGAAACAAAAGGATTTGACACATTGTTAGTTCATATCATCTTTATGCAAGTTTTAACCAGAAGGCAGAATTTCCTAAGAGGCATCATAGACACTAGAGCGGTTATAAAATTCCCATTGGCATGGGATAAATTAGGTGAGAGTCTGCCTTGAGGCAGGGACTGGCCCTCAGAGTCCCCTCCAGCCAGAGATATTTCATGACTCAACAGTAAACTCCCACTGGGTGCCAGTTGACAGGAGAGGATTGTGCTTCTCACAGCCATGAACATTTCTATGAAGGATCTTGTCTTGTATTTGCACTTTTATTTAAAGGAGCTGTAAAAATTATAATAAAAAAAGACAAAGTAAATATACTCCCCACCCTGAGAAGTGGTAACATGCAGAGAAAAAAAGAAAGAAAAGAAGCTGGAAACTAAGGAAGCAATTGATGAAGAAAAGAATAGTGGCCAAACAGAGGAGCAACAGACGGGTACAAAAACTTCAAAAAGAGCTCACCAAAGCTGATGGGATAAGCAAGTCCTATTAGTGTCTGTACTCCACAGAAATGCGACTGCAGGCTGATCAAGGGCAGGGAGGACTCTAAATCTGAGACAAAAGCGCAGATTCAATGTGCAAGTAAAAAGAGCATATATGGTATCAGCCCCCAAAATCTTCCAAGTTACAGAATCAAGCTTTCATATGCAGATGTTGTTGGCATGAGCCAGTTTGAGACCTCTCAGAATAAGAAATTCCTGGAAGCAGCAGGATGAGGTTGGTAATGAAAGAGGTGAAGGAATTTTATTAGCCAAAGAAAAGGCTTTCTCCAACTTGGAACTTCCTTCAGGTTAAGCTTTCATGCCAAAACCTTATTCATGCCAAGGGCTTTTCAAAGAAGTCTGCAAGTGAAATAAAAACACCTGTCATGACTGTGGGTGAACCCTTTTGCACAATTTGGCAAAAAGAGATCCTCTTTCTCTGTGGTATAGACTGTGACCAGTTCACACTGTAATTATTGAATCATCTGTTGTGTAGAATGTACAGTCCGTATATACCCTCCTCCAAGGACTGAGACCGGCCTGGTGCCTAGACTGTTTCGTTAAATTCTGAGGATGCTCTCTAACTTTAAGAGCATGGGAACATGATTTCTATTTGCATGACCTAGTTGGGGAGACTGACTACAACAAACTGTGCAGCATCAGGGCCCACTTACGGATCACCCCTCACGCCCCCCTGTGTTTTTCCTATGGCCCTACAGAGGACCCCAGCGAAGTCTACATAACAGGCTAGCAGGCCCTCCCAGGGGAAACTTCAAAAGCAAGAAAATTAATCTCTTTCTGCCACCTCCTGGGACAAAAGCTACTTTAGTCATGCAGAGTCAAGGTGAAATGGCCCAGTCGACCTAGGCACTTCTATTACTTTAAACCATTGCTCCTCTTTTCCCCAAAAATTGCCATAGAATTCACACTCTCTGGGGTTTGGGGATGTGGCTCCATGATAGAGTTCTTGCTCAGCATTTGTGAAGCCCTGGGTTTGATCCCTAGCACTGCAAATAAATAAATAAATAAATAAATAGATTCACATCGCTTGGCTGCAAGTCTATAAGTTACTCAGTTTGCCTGCCCTTGGATTTCCTCATTTTTAAAAGATGCTTATTGGTTTTCTATATTCCATATTCTAGGTAAGCTTTCATTTGATGAAAGGGTTCTATGATTCTACCCATTAGGATTAGCAATAGAAACCTACTAAGCAAAAACTGGTAAGGAAATTATTAAAAGAACCTAGATTTAAGGGGTCTTTAAGCTGGCTCAAAACTAGGAAATGGAAGTTAAACATCTAAAAATTATACCTAATATCACAGCAAAGAGATACTTTGGTTAAACATCTAAAAACTATATCAAATATCACAGAACAGAGCCATAATTGACAGAATGTTTTTGTCCCTCCCCAAAACTCACTTTGGAAACCTAACCCTCAATGTGATATGTTAGGAAGTGAGGCCTTTGGAAGATAATTGGATCATGAGAATGGGACCCTCATCCATGGAATTAGTGCTCTCAGGAAGAGATGCCAAGGGGCTTTTTCCCTCTTTTTCTACCTTGTGAGAATACGATGAGAAGATAGTCTGTAACTCAGCAGACAGCCCTCGACAGAACTGGACCATGCCAGCACCCTGCTCTTAGACTTCCTGCCTCCAGAACTGTGAGAAAATTAATTTCCTTCTTTTTCATAAGCCATTCCATTTATGGTATTTTTCAAAAAATGTATTCTCTCACTTGATATCTCATGCGATACCACAAGCCAAAGAAAGTGATACTATTATAATCTCTATAGGTAAGTAAACTAAGTCAGAGAGAGGCTAAATTACTTGGACTGGATCACAAAACTAGCACATAGAGGAATTATGATCTGAAATGTTGCCGATATTTGACCCTTGGAGGGAGGGGTGTCCATGGATCATCCAAATATTTCTAGTTGAAATTGGATAAACAAGTCTAACCCTGAGGAGAAAGTTCAAGAGAGGTGAGTTATGGGTAACTAGAGTGAAATCTTTGAAAGAGATCATAAACTACTTAGGAATTTTAAACCAATGCCTGGATTCTGGTACTATCTCTATCATTAAGAAGCTGTGAAACTCAAAAGCAAATGAAAATATGAGATAATACGTATGATTTTTAAGGACCTTCCTTTGGACAGCTTGTAAGATTTACAAGAAATGTTATATTTTTATCTTTACATTTTAATATACCTTTATTGATGCATTGTAATTTTACATTATAATGAGGTAGAGTATGATAGGAATATACATAAACACAACATGTTATGCTTTAAGAATGAAAGAGATTTAGTTCCCTAGAAAGTAAATCAGAGAGAAACATCCAAACTGCAAAGAATTCTTAAATTTTCCTTATCAGGAAACAGGAATTTAGATAAGGGAGGGAAACAAAAAAATTAACAGGAAAAAGAAGCTTTCTCTATCCTAATAAGTTCTGCCCCAAATTTAAACAAATCAATGGAATCAGTTGGAAAAGTAACTATAAAGGTTTCAGTCAATAAACTACAGAGGTTTAGTCACTTGGAAAGATAAGTATAAAGTCTCCACTTGTCTGTAAGTGCTGATGAGCCATTCTGTGTCTTACCAACTTAAATAAAGGATAAAGTCCACATGCAGTGGATGAATTAAGACAGATAACCAGAAATAGTAGAGGAAATAAAACAGGAAGAATATGAGGCAAAGCAAGAGTTAGATAGGTTACCTCTTTTGTTCATGAAATAATATGATTTTATCATAATAAATTCACTTTATTGTGGCATAATATACAAACCATAAAGTTCACCCAAATTAATTGATTGTTTTTTAGTAAATTTACAGAGCTTGAGAACATTGTCACCACCTCTAAAAGTTCCCTGAGCCTATTTGCAGTGAATTTCTCCTCCGAGTCCTAGCCGCAGGCAACCACCACTTTGATTTCTACCTTTACAAATTTTCAATTTCTAGAAAATGTGCATAAATGGAATCATAGAATTGCAAACTTTGGTGTCTGGCTTCTTTCGCTAAACATATTTTCTGAGATGCATTCATGCCAAAATATATTCAGACGGTTTGTTCCTGCTTATTGATGAAAAGTATTCTACTATATATATCCATCACATTTGACTTACCTGTTCACTCACCGATGGACATTTGGATTGTTTCTGGTCTCTAGTTTGGAGCTATTGGGGAAAACCCTGCTGTGAACATTCATTTCTGAGCTTTTCAAAGACTTACATTTTTATTTCACTTGTGTGGAATTGGGTATAATTGCTGTGTCATATGATTCTATGATTCTAACAGCAAAATTGAATTAAAAAGTGATCACAGGAAAGATATTTTGGAAACATGAAATCAAAGAATTAAAAAGTAGCTGGTTTCCTGTCCCAAACTGTCATACTCATTTCAGACAAAGCCCCGCAGAGCTACTGCAGGTCACATTGCAGGATCCTTCTGTTTATCCTTTGAGAGTGACCTTTTCTTTGCCACTTAGAAAACAAAGGAAAGCAAGAAAGCCAAACTCATCACTCTAGCCCTTCTTTCCCTCACACAGTTCCCACAAGGATTTCATGGAATTTAGACTTCTTTTAAGTAAACAGGAGACTGGTCAGCCTTTTATTAATTTGGAGAGACTTAAAATTGCGCAAAAGCTCCTCTGGCAGTTCTTCCTAACTCTTGCAGCCCTCTCTGCCTACCTTGATCTCTTAAATATCCATCTTTTCTGGATAATCCACTGCCTGACTTCTCTTCTTGTTTCCCTCAAATGATATCGTTTACTGTCCTTCACATACGAGGTCCCATAAGTCTATAATCTCTGGTCAGTCACCCCATCTGAAGACTTGGATTTGCAGCTTCCTTGTCAATCTCCTACTCAGTCACTCACTGAAACCCTTCCTTCCTTCCTTCCTTCCTTCCTTCCTTCCTTCCTTCCTTCCTTCTTTCCCCCTTCCTTCCATACTGGAGGTTGAACCCAGAGGCATTCTACCTCTGAGCCACACACCCAGCCCCATTTTATTTTGAAACAGGGTCTCACTAGGTTTCTGAGGCTGGCTTTGAACCTGTGAATCCTCCTATCTCAGCCTCCCAAGTGCTGGTATTACAGGTGTGTGCCACCATGCCCAGCTTGTAACTCACCATTTCAAAAATTGAATTCTTCATCTACATTCACAGACGCTTCCACTACTCTATTCTTTTAGGAATTGGGATCACTTTCCACCCCATCCTGGAGCATAAGACATTCTTATATCCTACTCCTCTGGCTCATTTCCCCCTCCTATAATCAGATACCACGTCTGTGGGTTCTACTTCCTAAAGCCTATGTCTGACCCTCCCCTCCATTTTAAGTACAGATTACTTGGTTCTGGCCCTTTCGTCTCTCACCTGGATCACCAACTCATGCTTCCCACAATCTGTTCATTCTAGTCTCTTTATTGCTTCCAGGAAAACTTTTATAAAATTAAATCCTGTCTCCACCCAATTTAGAATCCATCAATGGCACCCCATCCCTTTCAGAAAAAGCAAACATGTTAACTATATATGTATGTGTTTTTGTGAGTAGTTATTGTTATAACAAAATATCTGAAGCTAGAACTTATTAAAAAAAGATTATTTAGCCGGGCGTGGTGGCGCACGCTTGTAATCCCAGTACTTTGGGAAGTGGAGACCGGAGGATCCAGGTTCGCAGCCAGCCTCAGCGCTCTCTCTCCCTGTCTCTCTGTCTCTCTGTCTCTCTCTCTCTCTCTCTCTCTCCTTAGTGAGGCCCTCTGCAACTTTGTGAGACCCGGTTTCAAAAATAAAGTATGAAAAATAGGGCCAGGGGCGTAGCGTGGAGGTAGAACGCCCCTGCGTTCAATCCCCGGTACCGCAAAAAAAAAAAAGATTATTTAGCCCACATTCTGATGAATGAAAGTCTAAGATTGCATAGTCCTATTGCTTTGGCTTCTGGCGAGAGACTAATAGTGTGTGGCATCACGGCGGAAGTGTGAAGAGGAAGAGATTACATTGCCAGGCAGTAATCCAGGGAGAGCGATTCAGAGTTCAGCCTTTCTATTGTAGCAATGCACTCTCTGGTTTTCACTACTATGGCCAAAACACCTGAAAAGCACAACTTAGAGGAAGAAAGATTTATTTAGATCACAGTTCAGAGATTTCAGAGAGTTCAGTCCATGTTCAGCTGGTTCCCAGGCAGGAAAAATAGTGGCAGTTTCAGACCATGACAATGGGAAGCAGAGGGAGAGAGACAGGGAGAGAGAGAGAGAGAGAGAGAGAGAGAGAGAGCAGCCAGGGACATGTATTATCTCCCATGGCCCCAGTGACCCACCTCCTCCAGGCATATTCCACCTCTGAATCTTGCTGCACTGGGGACATGCTTTCAACATATGAGCCTTTTGGGAGATATTCCAAACCCAGCCATACCATCCTCACAAGAACTAACTCAGGATCCCACAAGAATCACCTTCATACCTTCTGAGGGCATTCCCCCAAAGATCTAAGGAGCTCTCACTAGACCCACCTCTTAATATCCCCACACTGGCAACCTGTGGGAAGCTGGGCTCGGTGGAGCCAGCCAAGATGGCGCCGTGGCGGGCTGCCAAGTCTCGCGACCCGCGCTTGTTTACCAGACCTAGCACATGCGCAGTTGAGAAGCGCACGCGTTTGGTGCATGCTCATTGCGTGCTTGATGCTGGAGAGCCTATGAGAGGAGGCCTGGCCTGCGTGTATGTGGCGTGAGAGAGGTGTGATTGGAGGATTGCTTCTGACGTGATTGGGGAGGGGTTGCTCGTTCATAATATAAGCGGGATGCAGAGGTGAATAAAGAGGAAGCTGCACCATCTGTACTGAAGTGTCTGTGTGTCATCTTTCCTGGACTCTGCTGGTCAGAACTCCAGGACTGCGTCAGGAACCATGCTTCCAACACGTGAACTCTGAGGACAAACCACACCCAAACCGTAGCAGAATGACTTTCGTGTTCCATATGATCTAGCCACTGGTAATCTCCCTCATTTCATAACCTGCACAAGAAAAAATAAATGAAGTGCAATTCCTCAAAACATAACCACATGCCTCTCATATCATATGCATATCTTTGCATGTGCACTTCTTTCTGCCTGATATCTTTATGTTCCAAACTCAACTCAGCACACACACCCCTGGTATTCCCAGAGTGGGAATGGCTCAGGTACTCTTCCTTTATGCTTTCAATATTTTTCCTATATCTTATTATGACAATCACTATACTAGGTTGTAATTTTCATAGTGATCTGTCTCCTCCCCACTCAAGTATAATGTTTAAAGGCACTGCTACTAGAATAGTAGAGTGTTAATGCAGATTTCTAGGTCTGAATTTTTTTTTTTTTTTTT
>PVJS01061529.1:0-10968 GCA_004027185.1 Glis glis | reverse complement strand
AGAGAGAGAGAGAGAAAGAGCTGAGGCTGGCCGCGAACCCGGATCCTCCGGTCTCCGCCTCCCAAAGTACTGGGATTACAAGCCACCACACCCGGCCCACATTCAAGGATTTAAGAATCACTACACTAAGCAAACATCACATTCTGAACCACTCACTTGAAGGGAAGGTGTATGGTGTTGATATTAAAAGCCAGAGGTTCAAATATTGATTTGATATCTTCTGGTTCAAATATTGATTCATTTCAATTCTTAATTGCATGAGACTGGTTTTGCAGGTCAAGAACTTTTAGCTGTCTGCCAGAAGGAACTCTAATTTCTCTCTGCAAAATAACACCATATTCAAGCACAACTTATTTCTAGAACTTTCATGTAAAATATTAAACACATGACATAATGAAGCACACATGCACAAATAATACAGAGGGACATTTAAGGCATTGCTGTGGTTTGTCCCCCAAAGGTTCATGTGCTGGGAGACTTGATCCTCAGTGATAAGGTGGTGATAAGGTGGTGAAATATTTAAGAAGTAGGGCCTGGCGCAAGATAATTAAAACATTAGAGACACTTTCCTCAGAAGGGATTAATGCTGGTTTCTCTTCCATTTCACCACCATGTTGTGACCCAGCCAAGGGAGCTTTCACCAGAGGTCAAAGAGATGGTGCCACACCCAATGTTGGACTTCCAGGTGCCAAAACTGTGAGCTAAATAACCCTGTTTTTTTATAAGCACCAAAAGTATTTTGTTATAGTAACATAAAACTAATAGAGTCATGATGGAAAGGCCTAATATATTAATATAATAAATATATTAATATAACAAATATAATATAATAATTAATATATTAATATACTAAATATAATATAATAATCAATTATAATAATTAAATTAATTATAATAATATAAAATATAATAGAAATATATGTATATAATATAAAATATATAATATAAGATATATAATTAAATTAATTATAATAAATTAATAATAAATAAATAATACTAAATAAAAATAATATAATTAATTAATATTACTAAATAATTAATATATTCAACTATCATCCTCATATGAGGAAGATAAAGAATGGGAAGAGCAATATTTAAAGAAACAAAAGCTGTGTGTTTTTCTAAAAAAGATGCTAAGCCAAGGGATCAAGAAGGACTATGAACCCTAAGGAAGTTAATATAAATTAAAGAATATCTCACATATCAGCTGGGTTCTCAAAAGCAACAGTAGAAAACAGGTTTCAATTAGTATCCTCAAAGTAGCTGATAAAAAAACAGCTGCCATTCTGGGTGGATGGCACATTCCTATAATCTCAGTACATGGGAGGGTGAGATAGGAGGAAGGCAGGTTCTAGACTATCCTCAACAACTTAGTGAGACCCTGCTTCAAAATAAAAAGCAAGCAAAAGGGGTTTAGCGCAAACATAGAACACCCCTAGGTTCAATCCCCAGTACCAAAAAAGAAAAAGAAAATAGATGCCAACCTAGTAGTCTATGTCCAGCAAACATACCCTATAAAAAGGGGTACAGAAAGACATATTTTCAGAGACCGTATTACTAGAATTAATCACCAGAAAACCTACAACAAGAAAAATGACCCCAGCTAGAAACCTGGAGGAAACATATTATGTGGAAAGAATGATAAATCTATAAAATGTGATTTCAACCTCTCCATGAAGTGATTGACTCAGACATTTATCACCAGTGGATAAAAGAATTTATTCAAAAACAGACAGTGAACTTTATAATGGCTGGACAATTTTAGGTGGCTAGACCTGAATCCTCTGATCAATCTTAGCATCACTGAAAGTGGAAGAAGCCGGTCTCATTTTCTCTTTATGTGACATGCCATAGAGCACGTAACATCATTTTTGAAGCATTCTTACACACACATACACACGCACGCACACACACACACACACACACGCACACACACACAACCCATCAAATTTAATCAGAACTCTATCATTAATTTCCACAGGAACCTTTATAAGGAAGCGAGCAACACCTTAAACCAGACAGAAAGGAAGTTAACACACAAATCTAAATGATCATTCAGTAGAGGAACTAATTCAGCTTCTATGAAGTCAGTGGTATAAAAAGGGCGGGGGGGGGGAGGTTCGAAGGGAGAGCACCAGCTCTTGATTAGAAAGTTCTAATAGACATGACGTTCAAAATTAAAATGTGGAAGCTGGGTATGGTGGCGCATGCTTGTAATCCCAGTACTTGGGAGGCTGAGACCGGAGGGTCCGGGTTCGCGGCTGGGGGTGTAGTTCGGAGGTAGAATGCCACTGGGTTCAATCCCCAATACCACAAAAAAATAAGTGAGCACACTAACCACAAAACATGCTACTTGAAAAAATTATAGAAATATAAACATGCATAACAATGATTTCAAGAAATTGCCATTTCAAAAGTGTTTGACCATGGTATTGTGGTAAGGAAAGAAAATGTGCACACAAATGCATACTGAAGAATGCATGGGTGACTGGTCATGAAGACTGGCATTTACTTTAAAACATGCTAGTAAACAACCAAAGAAATAAATGAAGGAAATATGGCAAAACAACCAAATATGGCAAAACAACCAAAGAAATAATGAAGGAAATATGGCAAAAACTTGATAATTTTTATATCTGGTTGATAGATAATAAAGAAGTTGATTGTATTATTGTCTCTATTTTTTATGCTTTTTCCTATTGACTTTCAAATGTTTTATATGTATTGGTTCGTGTAGTTAAAATGAATAAACAACATATAAAAAGTTAGATACTCAGAAAGGAATGCCACTGCCTAACCAGTCACACGATGGGGAAAACACAACTCAAGTACTTGCTGACCACCCAACTGATTGATAATTAAGCTCCCTTCCTTAAAAAGCATGCATTTACTTATATGTTTGTGAAAATTAATGGTAAGTTATACTTTTTTTAGCTAGTTTTCTTAAATTTAGCATGTCAAATAATCTTTCAAGCATAGTTAGGAAACCCATCATAGAGTATTTTAATGAAACAGTAGGATGAATAATTTTACACAGTTAAATTCCTCCATATTGTAAATGCTCACTTTCTTATACATTTTAAATGAGTTTATGGTTGCACATAGTGAACTTGCTTAAAGTTGGTCCCACCTCCAATTAACAGGATATTTGCTCAGTTCAGAAAGTGTGAGTACTTTGGGAGGCAGAGACCGGAGAATCTGGGTTTCGCGGCCAGCCTCAGCTCTCTCGCTCTCTCTCTCTCTCTGTCTCTCTGTCTCTCTGTCTCTTTCTCTCCTTAGCAAGGCCCTCCGCAACTTCGTGAGATCCGGTTTAAAAATAAAGTATAAAAAATAGGGCCGGGGGCATAGCGCGGAGGTAGAACGCCCCTGCGTTCAATCCCCGGTACTGCAAAAAAGAAAAAAAAAAAAAAAAGAAAGTGTGAGCAACTTAAGAAGACCCTATACTTCTAAAATCAGATAAAAGGGTTAAGACATAAAAAGATGGATTGACGTAGTGCTGAAATCAATTCTTAAATCTCAGAAGGCAATGTTTTACAAGTTAGTTTCCCAATAAATTAAAAATGATATCCAAAATACTGATAGAGTAACACCATCAATTTCTTCAAGGTTCCTGTGTGTATGGGATTTTAACAATAAAATACATTTGGGAAAGAGAATATCATGAAACAAAACATTAAATATTATTTTATGTTATGAAAAATTTTTTAAATATCTCAAAAGAGATATTTATCTTTTACATCCAATCCTGTATGCATTTTCTATAGTTTGTTGTGACATCTGAAAAGTGACAGAATTTGTAAATTTGTAAATTCTCAAATTCTATATTTATGCAGAGAAGGAATTTAAGCAATGGATTTCCTGTACTAAATTTCAATAAGTGTAAAAATCAGACTTATAATTAACATTTTCTACTCAAGTATTCTTAGCACTCGATGCATGAACACAGAATAGTAGTTGTGCATGCATTCCTTTGAGTTAAAGAATTTATCAGTTCCATTTAGCAGCATTGCTATACAGAGAAGCATAACTATCAATTTTCAAAACTCACAGAGTTGGCATCAGCAACGGAGGACACCAATAAAAAGTAAAAGATGAGGTTGATAGAATTCAAGCATTCAATTAGAAGGGAAGATTGAGACACAAACCCAAATGTAAGTTGACATTGAAGATCAAATAAATTTTGTGGTTTCTATTTTATCTTTTTGTGGGTATGCAGGTTTGCTTTTAAAGTTTTATACGAGGGACTTTCATTAAGGGTTTTAGTGCTTTACTATGGAAAGGCTATGGCCTAAAATATGACATATATTGGTAAAATAGTGGATTAATTTCCAAGTGAACCTCATCTTACCTGTGAGATAATATGCTTTGCTGAATGGAAAGGCAATTACAGGTTTACTACAGTTGGTTTTATACATCAGTCTTGCTAAATCGATTATAAATTATCTCACAAAAGTACAAGTTTACCCAAACAAGGTAACAAAGGGTTTATTCTATTGTTGCTCAAAAAAGATTCTCCAAAAATGTTCAAGAATATCCAGATAGGATAATACTCATGTCATGAAGCCTCCTTTGCCTTATACAGACTCCTGTGCTTGCACAGCATCTAAAGGTCCTGTACACATTTATCAAGAAACAAATTTTTAAAAACTTGATAGGTCCTGGTACCACATCTTGCAGTATAGTTTCTTTGTTGTGAAAACTCACAGTTCTCTTCAACGTAAATTTCTACAGCATCACTGTATCCTGATAGGCTAGTGAGTAGTCTTATTTTAAAAAATGAAAAAATATATTGTATTTCTAATTCACACTCATAGGCTTCCCTTGTAATACATTAACTTGTAAATAAAGATTACAAAATGTCCATGACAGCCTAAAATGACGTGTAAATTTCTTTGATTTCTGAGTCAACCTATGGATTTACTCACAAAGGAGGAAACTAGAAAAATCCCCCCTTTTTTCTTCTCTACTCAAGGCTTTAATGTTTATTTTTTTGTTTACATTTTAAGCATTTTGAAGGCATCACCAATAGTCTGAATCAAGAGGCCATTTCTGTTGTACCTAATCTTGTTACACAAACAGAAATTTCTTAAAGTTTTCTATCTTCTTTTTCCTACATATATTGATAAATATATATCAGCTATACATATATAAAAGCAAACACATATGCCCACACATATGTACATATCTGTTATTAATGTAGCAGATGCTGTCTTTCAATTCATTGCCTTTGGTACTTTCAAACAATATCAACGCTGGTTTCAACAGAAGACATCTTTCACGGGCTGGAGGAAGATTTGAACCCTACTACTAACTACCGCCATGAGTTCTTTCACTTGCAGTTTGAATGAGCAGACTGGAAAAAGCAGGCACATTCATGCATAAACAGATGCTAGGTATGTAAATGATTGGACTTGCATCTGTTTCTTCATGTATACTATTTTCTTCATGTATAAATTTAAAAAGGAAAGATGAAACATGACTCTGCCTTGGTATGATTAATCATGTAAATATTAAAAGTAATACTGTAATGGAAAGACATCTTTATTAACCAGCATTCTGACATGCTCTGGCTACATACTGTTAATTTCCCCCATGTGGTTTTCCTTTTTCTTTTTTTTTCTTTTAGAGGAGTCATTAAATTATTTTCTTTCACACTTATTGGTACATTATAGTTTCACATCATAATGTAATTTATAGTGATACATACATGCATACAGCACTTTGTACGCTCAGTAAATCTCTGGCTGAGAATGTGCGTTTCTGACTTCTCCAGTGGTGATGGACCGGCTAGATGACTTAAGGTGTGGAAACCTCTTTCAGCTGATTGCAGCTCCTATCGCTCCGCTGCACCCCTCTCTTCCATCCCACTGCCCACCTCTGGCTCTAAGCCCCAGTCATCAAGTCCAAACATTTAAAAGCATGATGATCCCACTTGAAACTACTTACACTTTAATTTCATATAAAATTTATATGGATAACCTAACAGCCCCACTTGGCTCCAGACAGTATCATCATAATGTACAACACAACTAAAAAGAAATTCCAATTTTTTCTAATTGGCCTTCATATGAAAATGAGAAAAGGCTTTCAGCCTACTAAATTATTCAGTGGTACTATGCAGTCTCTAGATTTATTACTCTTGGCTGGTCTACAGTTTTAAACAAAATAAACACTAAAAATCTGAACTAAAATCGCAATAAATAGAACTGTCTTTGACAGTGGCTGTAAAGACACTTCCATTTTCATAATTCACTGATAGTGACTACAAATTATCAAGTTAATTTTGAAAAAAGTTGAAGCACATAAAGTGATCCTGATCTAAATAAACTAGTGTTCACTATTCTTAACTTGAGGACCATGTGACGGAAAGTAACCCCTTATTTTTGGTTAATTACTTCACACATATTTCTGTTTTTAACACTTTTGCTGCAAATTAGACAAGACTACCAAATGTGTTATGGAAGTTATGTCAAAGATCACATATTACCCTGCTTGGTTTTTGCACTGCTATAGTTTCCACATAAAAAAGAGGGAGATAAGCAAAAATAATAAAAGTAAAATTAGTTATGAAATATTTCTTGATGTAGTTTACAAAAACAAAGTTTTAATTTGATCATTGCCCTCATCCATTTTGAAATGATTTGTTCAACAGTTAGAGGCTACTTCCTATCATATAATCTCAATCTTGCTATCCTTTAAATGACATCAGCCTCTGACACAGGTTTTCTCTTCCCTCTGAGGTTTTTAATAGACTCGCTTAATAATAATGGTGATGATGTAATAATCCTAATAGCAAAAACAGTAAGTAACTTTTATTAAGGTTTACTATGTCTCAGATATGTGCTAAGAGCTTTCCTTGAACTAAAGATTCAAGTGTTTCATGACTTGTGACGCGACCCTGCCTCAGGGCCTGTTCACTGCTGTTACTCTTGTCTGATCAATTTTCCCTCATGTGTTTGCTTGGCTTACTTCCTTACTTCATTCAGGTCTATACACAAATGACACTCGGAGAGGAATTCCCTCACTATTCCCTTTAAAAGGAGATCTCTTTGCTTTATTTATTTTGACACATGTGGGAAAAGAAAGGAGGAGTTACTAAATTCCTAAACTCCTAAAAGAGTTGTCAGCACAACTTGTCTCTTTTTTGCTTCCAAAACATAGGCCTTATTCTAGATTTTCTTCTCATAGCTTTGTGTGCTTGCTTTTCTAGAAATGTCTGTTCTTTTCCCTTCCTTTCTCCTATGTTGAAGCAATTAAATTTATTTAGATGATTCTCTATGGCAGTCTCAACATTATGAAAGTGAAGGCTTTAAAGTTGAAAATTTCCCCTGCTCTCTGTAAAGCATAATGAAAGCCACTGAACCAATAATTCACGGATTCTTTCTTTCCACACATATGTGTCAAAATAAGGAAAGAGCACAACCAAACTTTATACTCGTGACTTTGGAGCACTAGCAATAACCTACACACAATGAGCACGAAGTAGCCCAGGCACTAAGCTGGACACTTTGATGCATGATCTTATTTGCTCCTCATGAAAACTTCATGAGAATGACTATTTATTATTTCACTCAGGGACATATAATGCTTCCCACCTCTGTTTAGACCCTGGAGTATTGAACAGTCCTTATTCTTGCAGGTTGTTTTGGTGAAACCACGTGACAGTATCTATGATAACAGTGTAACAAGTTTGGGTTTCAAGCAGGATACACATTCTCCAAGCACATGATGATTGGATATCATTATATATGAATATATAGTCACCACATCTGGATTAAAGTGAACAAATTATGAGATTTATAGTTATATAATTTCATAGCTTTAAATATTTCTGGGACTTGTTAATTTTTCTCTCTTTTGAAATTGATTGCAATTCTGCCCTATGGTTGTATGCTATGCTAGACATTTACATGGGAACCACAACATTGAACCATTATCCAGATGTTGCCAAAGAAATGCCCCAGATGGTAGAGATGCTGTGTCTGAAAGATCCAATTGGGGAAATTTTCAAAATTCTTATTAAGCCCAAACTTCTATCAATTACAAAAAAAAAAAAAACAAATGAGAAGTAGTGTTCTGGTTTTGTTTTTGTTTTCTTATCTGATCTTATTTCTTTTACTTATTTTCTATTTCATTAACAACATTCTAAATCAGCCTTCTTATGTTCCATTTGTAATATCATAATAAGTATTTTCTCAAATGTTTGCACTATTCGTCAACTGTACATAGTGAGTCTAAATAGAAGACACAGTGTCTTTGCTTAGAAAACCTCAGACTTTCCATTATTCTTAGGTTGTATTCCATATTAATTAAACCAGTTTTAAAGGCTCTTAGTAATTTGATACTCCTAGGCCTCTTGAACATTATCTTTCAATATTCCCCAAAAGAACAGACAACTATATTCACCACTCCAAATTACAGTACAAATGTCAAAATTGTATGTGGTGAAGACTTGACCTCCACGCAAGGAACAGGCAATTGAGTCCTGGCTCTCATGTAGTAAATTGTTGTCTTTTTCTTCCCTTTTTAATGTTTTGCACCACTCTATTCTCCCATTAAATCTGAGTTCACCTCTTTAATAAACTTTTCCTTTCTGATTTTCTCTGATATTACATAATCGATTGGAGGAAATTTCAAAGGGCAAGCAAATATATTTTTAAATTATTATTATTATTCACAATGAGAAAACTAACCAGATTATTAGCTCCTTGAATGCAGATACAATATCCCCTACCCCCATGAACCTAGAAGACTAACGTATATGTATATATGTGCGTATATGTGTGTGCATTTGTATATACATAGATATGTGTGTATGTGGATATAGGTGTGTATGTGTGCTTGTTTTTTGGATCAATACTTGCTTGAATTTGTTATTCACCATTGATTGCTTGTTATGTACTTTTTGATGCAATGAAAGATGGAGTCAAATGGCTATTGTATTTGTCTTCTTTTCATCTTTTTCATGCTTTATTTTAAAAACTGGATGCAACATTTTTTATGAAACCTGAAGTATTTTCAAATTATCAAGGAATAGAATAATTTCATTGTGGTGCTTAAAGAAAATTTAAGACATGTTCTTCACATACCAGAGTGAAGTAAAGTCATTTTTACTCTATTCTTTCAAGGAAGCCACTGAAAGCAACAGAAATATATATGCCCCCCAAAAAGGATACAACCCCTCTATTGTTAACAAAACAAAGAAATTGTCACAACTCTAAACCACCAAACATAAAGCATATCGAGTGAACTAGTTGCTGTGGAGTTAGGTAGTGACACTAGCACTGTCCCTCCTCCACAAGTCACAGTGATATTGGCATCCTAAACACTACAGTTGCTTGGGGTATGGCAGGGAGAAAGAGGTAGAAGAGATTGGTTTTCAAACTAAAACACAAAGAGTCACAAACTGGAAGGGAGCTCTGCCTCCAGCAATGTTGGACCAACAGCACTTGCTTTCAGCACCTGCTCATCATCTCCTGGCACCATGGTTCAGCAGGTAGTTGAATCCATGCAAAAGTGAATCATAATCAGAAAAGAAGTAACACAATGTCAGTCACTGTGTTGAGCATGGGAAGGTGGAGGGGAAGGTGGAAAGGGAGGCTAAGCCAGGAGGATCATAGGTTCTAAACCAACCTCGGCAACTCTGCGAGACTCTCAGCAACTTAGTGAAATCCTGTTTCCAAATAAAAAATAAAATAGTACTGAAGGTGTAGCTCGGAGGTAGAATGCCCCTGGGTTCAATCCCCAACACCACACACACACACACACACACACACACACACACACACACAATGTGAAAAAGAGTATATGAGCCGGGAGACTGGAGGATTTCAGGTTCAAGGACAGCCTAAGCAAATAGTGAGACTCTCGTTAACCTAGTGAGACTACCTATTTCAAAATAAAAATAAAATAGGGCTGAGGGTGTAGCTCGGAGGTAGAATGCCCCTGGGTTCAATCCCCAGTACCAAATATAAAAGAGTGCATGAGTAAAGAGTTCCTGAAGAATGCAAATAAACACATAATATTCCAGATAATAATCCTCCACAGTCACTAGGAGAAAGTGTTCACTCTGTTTAAAAATTAAAAAGAAATTCCAGGGTTTGGATGCAATAAATCTCCAGAAGGAAGTAGAGGAGAAAAGTGGAAATACACCATAGCCCAAAGACTAAATAGGCTAAGGTCAAGTAAGATTCATGGTAGGGAACTTGAGGAAAAGGTACAGAATGAAGTGGGAAGAAAATTATAACGAATGTTTATTGAGATAATGAATGTGGAAAACAAAGAAGATCCAACATGGTAAGTGCTCCTGAGGAATAAAGAGGAAAGTATTTATGAAATAAAGATGTGGGTATGCATACTGAAAGAAAATGTGTGCCTGAGAAAACTCGAATAATTATAATGCTAGACATAACCAAGCATAGCTACTAAGATTCAAATATAAAAAGAGACCCATATGGATATTTGGGTAGAAAAAGAAAATCACAGATAAGATGGAAACAATCATTTTAGCCTTAGGCAAAGCAAACTATCATATCAGAAGATGGTGAAACAATGGCAACACATTTATTAATGAAATTAATTTATATTAGAATATGCACACCAAGGTGGTTGTTCTTTAAATATAAAAGACAAGCAGAAAAAACTGAACCACCCCATAAACCTTTCCTAAAACAAAACTCCCAAGATAACTACCACAACCACCACCCTCTCTACTACAAAGCAACCAAATCCATAAGAAGGAATCAAATTAAAAACTTAGCATCATTAGTAATCAGAGAGATGCAAATCAAAACTACCCTGAGATTTCACCTAACCCCAATTAGAATGGCAATCATTAAAAACACAAACAACAACAAATGCTGGCGAGGATGTGGAGAAGTAGGAACTCTACTACACTGTTGGTGGAATTGCAAATTAGTGCAACCGCTTTGGAAAACAGTATGGAGGATCCTCAGAAGAATGGGAATA
>PVJS01061528.1:0-10970 GCA_004027185.1 Glis glis | reverse complement strand
GGTGTAGCTCAGAGGTAAAATGCCCCTGGGTTCAATCCCCAGTACCACACACACACAAAAAATTCATATTTAGCCGGGCGTGGTGGCGCATGCTTGTAATCCCAGTACTTTGGGAGGCGGAGACCGGAGGATCTGGGTTCGCGGCCAGCCTCAGCTCTCTCTGTCTCTTCCTCTCTCTCTGTCTCTCTCTCTCTCTACTTAGTGAGGCCCTCCGCAACTTCGTGAGACCCGGTTTCAAAATAAAGTATAAAAAATAGGGCCAGGGGCGTAGCGCGGAGGTAGAATGCCCCTGTGTTCAATCCTCGGTACCGCAAAAAAAAAAAAAAAGAAATGAGCCATTAATCTTTTTTTGCAAACACCATAAATGAGCTGGGCGTGGAGTGCACGCTTGTAGTCCCAGTACTTGGGAGGCTTCGCAGGTTAGTGGCCAGACTCAGCTATTTAGTGAGGCCCTGTTTCAAAATAAAGAATAAAAAATAGGCCTGGGGGCATAGCTCAGAGGTAGAATGCCCCTGGATTCAACCCCCAGTACCACACACAAAAAAAAGAAAACACCATAAATGCATTTTTCCCCTCCCCTGAGCTAGTTGGTTTAAACGTCATATCCATGTAGTTCTTTCTTAATCCATGGCTTCTCTATAATAGATTATCTAATTGGGGTTAAATAAAACACCTCAGTCGTTTCTCTGGTAATTGTGCTAATGAGATTCATATAGAAGCAGTGAATCTGCAGCAGCTGGTACCACTGTCATCTCTAGTTTGATCTCATTGATGAAGGACTTCTGGCCAAGTATAGTGCTTTGGTCTAGGAGTCTAGGCAGTAAGAAAATGGCTATGGGACACTGTGTTGTGCTGGATTGGCTTAGGGTCCATTTTTTTGTTTATTTAAGGTAGCTGATTCATTTCTTTTATTTTTATTTATTTATTTATTTATTTATTTATTTATTTATTTATTTGGGACTGGGGATGGAACCCAGGGGCATTTTACCTCCGAGCTACACCCCCGGCCCTATTTTCTATCCTTTATTTTGAAACCGGGTCTCATGAAGTTGCGGAGAGCCTCACTAAGTAGCTTAGGCTGGCCGCGAACCCGGATCCTCCGGTCTCAGCCTCCCAAGTACTGGGATTACAAGCGTGCGCCACCACGCCCGGCGCTATTTTTTATTTTTTATTTTGAAACAGGGTCTCACCAAGTTGTGGAGGGCCTCACTAAGTAGCTGAAGCTGGCCGCAAACCTGTGATCTTCCTGTCTCAGCCTCCCAAGTACTAGGATTACAAACATGCGCCACCTCGCCTGGATTGATTCATTTCTTAAAAAGATACCTCAATGTAATTTCAAATTCCCAAGCCAGGCATGGTAGTACATGCTTGTAATCCTAGTACTTGGGAGGCTGAGACAGGAGGATCACAGGTTCATGGCCAGCCTCAGCACCTTAGTGAGGCCCTCTACAACTAATTGAGACCCTGTTTCAAAATAAAAATAGGGATGGGTGTATAGCAACACATACACACACGTAGGGTAAGGAGCTAGGGTCCCAATTAGTGTAAAATTAGATAAACATTCAAATTGGACATGGATTTGTCTGTCATTGATCAGCTGACAGTGACTGGCATTATTTTCTTTTTTCTTTTTTTTTTTTGCAGTACCGGGGATTGAACCCAGGGGCGTTCTACCTCCTGGCTACACCCCCGGCCCTATTTTTATACTTTATTTTGAAACCGGGTCTCACGAAGTTGCGGAGGGCCTCACTAAGTAGAGAGAGAGAGAGAGAGAGAGAGAGCGAGCGCGCTGAGGCTGGCCGCGAACCCGGATCCTCCGGTCTCCGCCTCCCAAAGTACTGGGATTACAAGCGCGCGCCACCACGCCCGGCTTATTTTATATTTTTTCTTTACAGTGGCTAGGAAGAGAAATATATGCATTTTGCAAGATATAAACAGAAATCCATTCATTTACACTTTTGTTCATATCTTTTCTTTCTGAAGGTGCACTTACAGAGTGCTATGATGAACTGGGGAACAGATACCAGCTTCCAGTCTATTGCTTGGCACCACCAATCAACATGATAGAGGAAAAGAGTGATATAGAGACTCTGGATATTCCTGAGCCACCACCCAATTCTGGATACGAATCTCAGCTCCGTTTGCGCCTTTCCACAGGCAAAGACCTCAAACTTGCAGTGCGCAGCACAGACACTGTGTTCCACATGAAGAGACGGTTACACGCAGCAGAAGGAGTGGAGCCAGGTAGTCAGCGGTGGTTCTTTTCTGGCAGACCTCTCACCGACAAAATGAAATTGGAGGAACTGAAGATCCCAAAGGACTACGTTGTACAGGTTATAGTGAGCCAGCCTTTGCAAAACCCAACACCAGTTGAGAATTGAACTGGTCTTGCAGCTGGTTCCTAGATCCCTCCACTCCTTTTGTTTGTTGTTGTCATATCCTACTCGGTGGCGTGAAATTTATTTTCACTGCTCTGAATTCCCTATGAATGGATTTAGTTCTGAGGAATTACCAGTGAAAAATTCCATCTGTGATGGAGACCAACAAAAATAATAAAACACAAAGAGCCAGCCTTTGAGACTCATGTAATTACAATCTCTAATTTGAGAGGCAGTTAGGAAATAGATAAGCATTTATTTTAAAACACTCAACAACGACATAATGGCTGTATTTAAATGATTTGGACTGTAAATGGAACATTGCACCCATAAAGAACAGCACCAAGCACCTTTGAATACAGAACTTTAAAAAAAAAAGTACCAGATTATAATTTCCAGAAGCCATCAACAAGTTATAAACCTTATGCTGTTTTTTGTTGTTGTTGTTTTTTAACAGAATCTGAAAAGAACAGTATTTGAGGTTTGCTTCTATTCTGATTTTGTATTCTTAGCTCATTTCATATTTAGCCATAAAAGAGTAAGGACTGGCAAATTGTGTTTCACTGTTGCTTTCCCCATCCCCACATGTTGAGCTCCTTATTTACATTCACACTAAATTTTGGTGCCTTTTAGCACATATGGTGGCAGGCACCCTTCTGGAACACTAGGCAATAATTTAGTCCATGTAGTCATATTTCTGATTTTCACCTGATATTCATATGCTGCATAGGTATTTTGAAGTGTCTATATAGAAAAGCTGTTTTCATGTCTAGGCTTAGATGGTCAATGCTACATACCTTCTTTGATCTCTCTGCTGTGTTGGATCTTCTCATAGCTAACTCTGACCCCAAACACACAGTCCCTGGGCAGGAGACACAGGGGTCAAGTACCGCTGTTCCCACTACAAGTTAATACATCATTTATCTCCTCTTCCTCATTTTGCAGGAGTGGTGTAAGGACAACCCATTCTTTCTGTGCCTGGGAGAATCGTGCCTATTTTCAGTCTTTTAGAGAAATTTCAACTCAAGATTTACAAGTGTGAAAGGTTTACTGGTATCACTTGAGAAGCGTGAGGCCAAATGATAAAGCAATGCTTTTGACCTTCATGCTCTCTTGTTCCTTCCTACCTTTAGTCTTGGCAGGTGACAATTCTTCTCCCTCATCTTCCCTAGCAAAGAGGCGGATTAAGAATCATATGCAAATTAGATTTGGGGACTAAAAAAATCCAGTTAGATAACCTGATTCTTGTGCACTATGACTGGAGTAAAACTGCCAAGGATTATGTTTAATTTGGAGCCTCTTGAAGGTTGGTCCCATATATGGGAAGGGGACTAACATATGACCACACTGTTCTCAGTTGGGCGATATCAGACCTTCACACCTATTTGGATATGAAACATCATTGTTAACTTTAATGACAAAATGAAACTGCTAATTAGTTAAAGTGTAATGTATAAATGGTATTAAATTTCCTATAGCCTGATTAAATATATCTATAATTGTAACTTATCATGTTTCTGAGAGCTTTAACTACTTCACCTAATTTTATTCAATCATCTTAAAGATTGTGGCTACATCTAATTTAAGTTTGCTGATGATTGAATCTAAATTCAAGCGAAGACAGCACATTAATTCCAAAGGAGAAGTTTTATATGTAGAGGTGGAGCTATGAGTGTATTTCACTAGATTGTCCTTGTCATCAAAAAGTTTTGTGTGCCACAATGAATAGCAGCATCTCTCAAAATCCATCAACTGGAAAAAAAGTGTTTAAACTTATTTTTCTTAAGGAAATTTGGTGATGTCATCAATAATCTATGGTTGGTAAAAAGTCTTGCTTATTGAGGATTTGGCCTCTCTTTAAGAGTTTATTTTATTTTAAAGGAACCTATACTTTGAATAATAATTTTCTGGGCATGTTTAACCTAGGTAAGAAAACCATGGTGCTGTTTAATTGTCAATAGATCGATATAAGATTGGACCAATACTTGATGTGTATAATTTTAGTATGTAGGGTTTTTGTGCTTTTTAAAAAAAAAAGTTCAATTTTCTCTTTGTCTTTGCCTTTATTTCTGGGGTTTTAACTGTTACTTTCTATAAAAGGGAATTTGCCTCATTCTTGTGAGAAGTGTGAAGGTTTTCCTCCTTTCTAAAACCTCAGTTTGATGAAGAACAGGATCATTGTCACCAAACTTAGACTCCACTGTGCCACATCATACATAGTCCTTCCTGGACTTGCCTCATCTTCTGCACTGACATTTTGGTCTAAAATAAATTGTCTTTTTTTCCTCACTCTCTCTCTCTTAAGAATCATGATGCAAAGCTAGGCGTGGTGGCGCACGCTTGTAATCCCAGTACTTGGGAGGCTGGAGGCTGAGACAGGAAGATCACAGGTTCATGGCCAGCCTCAGCTACTTAGTGAGGCCCTCTGCAACTGAATGAGACCCTGTTTCAAAATAAAGAATAAAATATAGGGCTGGGGATGTTGCTTGGAGGTAGAATGCCCGTGGGTTCAATCCCCAGTACCAGAAAAAAAAAAAAAGAATCATGATGCAGCAGGGCATGGTGGTACATGTAATCTGAGTACTTAGGAAGCTCAGACAGGAGGATTGCCAGGTTCAAGGCCAGCCTCAGCAACTAAGTAAGACCCTGTTTCAAAAATAAAAAATAAAACGGTTCTGGTGATGTAACTCAGAGGTAGAATGCTCCTGGGTTCATTCCCCAATACACAATAAATAAATGAGTAAATAGGGCTGGGGTATAGCTGAGAGGTAGAATGCCCTGGATTCAATCCCCAGTACTACCAAAAAAAGAAAAAAAAAACCATCATACTGCAGATCAAAACTTAATTCAGTTTTTCTGAAGCACTAAGCTCATTTATTATCCATTTTTAGATCAAAGTGGCAGGTTTTGTTTCATTAAATTTTAAAAATTTTATTTAAAATAGGTGATATATGCCCATGGAAACAAAACTCCAGACACACCAAGGTGAAGAGAGTCTTCCACTCCTGTTTCTCTTCCCAGGGTAACAACCACTGCCACTGTGCTTTTTCATTTTTTTTGTGGTACTGGGGATTGAACCTAGGGCATTCTACTTCCAAGTTATCCATCCCCAGCACTTTTTATTTTTTATTTTGAAACAGGGTCCCCCTAAATTGCTGAGGCCTTGTAAGTTGCTGAGGCTTTGAACCTACAATCCTCCTATCTCAGCCATTCAAGCATTGGGATTACAGGCATGCAAGACCATGCCTGGCTGTTACCAGTGTTCTTAGTACCCTTGTTTTATGCAGTGCTGGGGATTGAACAGCTACACAGTGGTTCTCAAACTTACTGATGCATCAGAATCACTGGAAGGCTTATTAAAATAGATTGTTCAAATTGGTTATGGTGGAGCCCACTTGTACTTCCAGCTACTTGGGAGGCTGAGGCAGGAGCTGGAGGCCAGCTTAGTTAACATAGTAAGGCCCTATTTGGGAGGGGGGGGATTATTAGACTCTTCCCTGAGAGTCAGTAAGTTTGGGCAGGACCCAATAATTTGCATTTCCAAAAGTTCCCCTGTGGTGCTGAGCTGGGAAGCTCTGGAGGGACCACTCTTCTAGTGTATTGACTGTAGTCACTCACCCCACCCCACTTTGTCCCATAAATACATACACAACTCCACACCTCTGGTTTTTCTCTAAAATGATGAATCTTAGAGGTGTTGCATAAATGCAGATCTAGATCTGCTTCCTTCCTCTTCCTGGCTGCAGTAAGTGATCCATGGTCTGGGCATGACAGTCAGCACAGATGCTTAACTCTGGTCAGCTTGGCTGTTTCTAGTCTTGCTACTTGTGAACCATGCTGCAGTGAATTTCCTTTTACATAGATCTACCTGTGTGACTATATGCATTCCCCTCTAGGGAGTGCATTCTGTAAATGTATGACTTGCCCTCCAAAGGAATTTTACCAGTTTATACCATAGCAATGTGATTGTTCATATTTCCCTATACCTTACTTGATCAACTTTTTGATGTTTGACAATATGGTAAGTGAAAAACTTTGTCCTTTAGTTTCACTTTACTTTTCTTATCAGTGAAGTTAAGTATTTTACTGTGTATTTTAAAGCCATTGTGTAGTCAGATGTGGTGGCACACTCTTGTAATCCCAGTACTTGGGAGGCTGAGAAGGGAGGATCACAGGTTTATGGCCAGCCTCAGCAACTTGTGAGGCCCTTCGCAATTTAGTGAGACCCTGTTTCAAAATAAAAAAAATTGGGCTGGGGGTGGAGCTCAGAGGTAGAATGCCCCTGGGTTTAATCCCCAGTGTCACAAAAAATAGTAATGATGGTAATAAAATAAAATAAAGCCATTATGTTTTTTCTGTGCATTTTCTGTTTATGTTTGCCCATTATTCATATTGCATTTTGGTCTTTATCTTCTTGATTTGTAAATACTCTTTTTATCTTAAGGAAAATAGTCTTTTTCTGTCATGTGTTGCCGTTTCTTTTGTGGAATTTACCATGCACAAATTTAAGTTTTTCATGGTCAGATCTATCAGTCTCTTATTTTGTGACTTCTGTGTTTTATTCTTCCGAAGGTCTCCCACTCAGATTTTATAAAAGTCACTCTTTTCAGTATTTCTTTTATGGTTTACTTATTATCTGGAGTTTATTTTAGTGAAAGGAGTTAGAGTAACCGTTGGATTCCTTTTTTTTCCCCCCAGATAGCTGTCCTATTTTTCCTGATAGTACTGACTAAATAATTTTCATCTGTTTTTTACCCATTGGTGGAGGGAACACTTACTTTACAACAGTTGTGTGTGTGTGTTTGTATGTTACTGGAGATAGAACGCAGGGGCATTCTACATCTAAGCTACACCCGCCCCCCAAGCCCTTTTTATTTTTTGTTTTGGAAAAAATCTCACTAGGTTTCTGAGAGTTTTGCTATGTGGCTGAGGCTTGCCTCAAACCTGCAGTCCTCCTGTCTCAGCCTCCCAAATACTGGGATTACAGGCATGTGCCACCACACCTGACTTAGGACACTTTTTAAGACAATGTGCTGTCTGTCTGTCTGTCTGTTTGTTTTGTGGTACTGGGGGTGGGACCCAGGGGCTTTCTATCTCTGAGCTATACCCCCAGTCCTATTTTATTTTGAAACAGGGTCTCACTAAGTTGTAGAGGATCTCATGAAGTTGCTGAGGTTGGCCATGAACCTGTAATCACAGTCTTATGTCCACCTACCATTGTCAAATCCTGTGATTTAGTATCTTTACTTACAGAGAAGAGAAAAGAAGGGTGCAGCTGATGACCTTCCTTGTTTTATAGCCAGCCCCCTGTGATTTCTGTTTGGGCCTCGTGATCTGCCCTTTTTGGCCTGTCATCCTTCTGGTTCTGTAGGGGCTTGCTCAGGTGGGCGAATGTCCTGTCACCACAAATGTTGACACAGTTGACTTGGCCTTTGCTCATCTTGTGGCATGAGGCTTAGGATGGTTTGACATGAGAACTAAGCACTGGTAGAAGAGAAATGACTTTGCTTTACTTATCTCTTTCCAAAGTTCCATCCTGTTCACATCTGGTACAGATCATGGCTAAACCTGTTCTCTCCCGTCAGGCGAGCATCTCTCCCGTCAGGCGAGCATCTCTCCTGTCAGGCTTGCCCTTCATGTCCCCCTGCAAGTGCTATGCTCTCCCCACTGCCTACTCCCCAGAACACGTGTGACCACGAAATTCAAGTGCAACTGTGGAAACTCAGTGGATTAGCTAAAACTTAAAGCATCAATGCACATTTTTATTTTTCTATTCTGAGGACTGAACCCAGGGCCTTGCACATGCTAAGGCATTTGCTCTACCTCTGAGCTACATTCCATCCCATATAGATACATTTCAACATTTTTTAAGTCACATAATATAAATATGGAAAAAATCCCTAAAGTGGACATTGGTAGGTTGTTTTCTTGGTATTCCTAGCCACAAAAGAGTATCATTTTACTGGCGCATTTTAATTTTCATTTTTATACTGAATTCCAGTTTGGATCCACTAGAGATAAATGTTCACTTTCCTGATACCATTTTAGAACCACCCAGTTTATGAAGATGCTTTTGAAAGGAATTTTTTTAAAAATCTGAACGCCGGGCATGGTGACGCACACTTGTAATCCCAGCACTTTGGGAGGCGGAGACCGGAGGATCTGGGTTCGTGGCCAGCTTCAGCGCTCGCTCTCTCTCTCTCTCTCTCTCTCTCTCTCAGAGGTAGACTGCCCCTGCATTCAATCCCCAGTACCACAAAAAAAGAAAAAAAAAAGAGAAAGAAATCTTGGTTTATAGTAAATGACCTGTATTTCTTCAATCCCCAAATGTGTTCTTCAGAAACTTGTGATAGGAGATGTAATTAGTATTAGTATTAAGTAGAGGGAATTTCTGAGCCAATGAGTTGCAGCTTAAAAGTTAAACAGAATTTGCTAAAACTGAGTTATTCAGATCCCTGGCTGTAAGCATAAGCATGCTTAATTGACTTTGAGTTTTTTTTTTTTTTTTTTTTGCGGAACTGGGGATTGAACCCAGGGGCATTCTACATCCAAGCTACACCCCCAGCCCTATTTTTTTTATTCTTTATTTTGAAACAGGGTCTCACTAAGTTGCAGAGGGCCTCACTAAGTAGCAGAGGCTGGCGGCGAACCCCGATCCTCTAGTCTCAGCCTCCCAAGAACTGGGATACAAGTGTGCGCCACCACGCCCGGCAAACTTTGAATTTAAATACTGGAGCCCAACATAATGGCACACTTCTGTAATTCCAATACTTGGGAGGTGAGACAGGATTGTAGGTTCAGGGACAGCCTCAGAAAGTAGTGAGACTCAGCAACCTAGCAAGACCCTGTATCAAAACAAAAAATAAAAATGGCTGGGGAGCCGGGCGTGGTCGCGCAAGCTTGTAATCCCAGTACTTGGGAAGCTGAGACCGGAGAATTGTGTGCCACCATGCCCGGCTTTAGTTTTTATTTTTGAAATAGGGTCTTGCATGGTTGATGAGTCTCACTACTTGCTGAGGCTGTCCTCAAACCTGCAATCCTATCTCAGTCTCCCAAGTACTGGAATTATAAGCATGTGCCACCACACCAGGCTTGTAAGGTTCTTAATCTCTCTAAGCCTCTATTTCCTCATTTGTAAATTGAAGATAACAACATGTAATTGACAGGGTTAGAAGAATAAAGCCATGTGTAGTGGCACAGTCCTGTAAGCCCAGCTGTTTGGGAGACTGAGGCAAGAGGATCACAGATTCAAGCCAGCCTGGGCAACTTAGTAAGACCCTGTCTTAAAATAAAAAGGGGGGGGGGCTAGGTGTATAGCTCAGTAGTAGAGCACCCCTGGGTTCAATCCCCATACCACAAAAGAAAAAAAGAAAGAAAAAGAAAAACCCCTGCAGATTGAGAATTCATATGAACCCTTCATATATAAAAGTCAAGGCAAAGGTACCCACTTTGATGCTAAGTTTATTTTTAGACATATTAACAGTTTTTATTCATCTTGCTCTGTGTTTTGAGATCTTTTTTCCAAGAGACTCTTTGGGCTTAAACCAACATGCCGTAACATTTTCTTTACGAGGGTTGATTTCGATTTCCGTTTCTCTCTTGATTTTCCTCTATCCTGGGATTTGTCAGTGCAGAAGATAGTATACAGCTTAAACTCCTTGTAATTAAGACACTTTGGGGAGGGGAGAAAACTTATTTTCAGGAAGGATTTGATACTTTGTAACAGATGACAATAGGAGTGTTTAGAAACTTTGAAACTTAAAGAGGCTCAGTAATTAGAACATAATTATCATGATTATATCACAGTCTAGTGCTCAGGAATAGAGAACCTATTGTGGACTCTAAGCGAAGGAGGGTCACTTACTTCTGTGTCATGTCCAGACACTTCAGGCTGCCATCTGAGGTGCTGGGTCCCCACGTGACCCATCATTTCCAGCTTTGGCTCCCACTTGCTTCCCCAACACCCGCTTCCTGGTGAAACAGGTCATGCTTTCTTCACCACGGTTTTCTCTAGAATATTGCTCACGTGGTCCCAGCATAGAATTCCTTCCTACTTATTCAAACCCTTCCCCCAACACCAGTCTCACTGCCATATTACTATATTCCCTTGTCTAAACTTGTGTAACCGGGCATCCACATCACATGACCCAGCATTTAGCCAATCTTTCCTCGTCAAAGGCCCAAGCATCTCTCCAGTTCTTTTTGTGACCCTAGTTCCAGGCAATATGCTTATCTGAGTTTCTCTTGCCACCCACCCACCCACCCACATACACCATAGAAAATAGGACATAGCCGTCTGCTTTTAGAAAGAGGCCCTATAAGCCGGGCGTGGTGGCGCACGCTTGTAATCCCAGTACTTTGGGAGGCGGAGACCGGAGGATCCGGGTTCGCGGCCAGCCTCAGCTCTGTCTCTCTCTCTCTTCCTGTCTCTCCCTCTCTCTCTCTCTCTCTCTATCTCTCTCTCTCTCTCTCCTTAGTGAGGCCCTCTGCAACTTCGTGAGACCCGGTTTCATAATAAAGTATAAAAAATAGGGCCGGGGGTGTAGCCCGGAGGTAGAACGCCCTGGGTTCAATCCCCGGTACCGCAAAAAA
>PVJS01061527.1:0-10971 GCA_004027185.1 Glis glis | reverse complement strand
AAAAAAAAAAAAAAAAAAAAAAAAAAAACAAGCCTTCAACAGTCTCAAATCGGCTCTAGCCTCAGCCCCAGCACTGGCTCTTCCTGATTTTTATAAGTCCTTCTTCCTATTTGTAGCAGAAAGAGGAGGAATCACCAAAGGGGTGTTAGCACAAGCCCTGGGACCATGGAAATGACCAGTAGCATACTTCTAAAAAAGACTGGACCCTGTAGCATCTGGGTGGCCAGCCTGCCTGTGAGCCATTACAGCAACCTCCTCCCTGGTCAAGGAGGCAGACTAGCTCACCCTGGGACAGGATCTTGTCCTACATGCTCCCCACTCCATAGAGACTCTGTTGCGGGCACCCCTTGACAAGTGGCTATCCAACTCTCGAGTGACTCAGTTACAGGTACAGCTGTTGAACCAGCCAAGGCTAAGGTTTATCCAGACTGGATCTGTCAATCTAGCCACCTTGTTGCCAGAGAGTGATGAGGGGATGGACTTGACTCACGATTGCGGAGATGTTTTGGAAGCCCTACAAGGAAGTAGGCCCAATCTTACCGATGTTCCCATCCAGGATGCAGAAGAGATCCTCTTCACAGATGGAAGCAGCTTCACAAAAGATGGTATCCGATATGCTGGAGCAGCAGTGGTCAATCCCTCTGAGGAGCTGTGGACACAGGCTTTAGATCCAGGGACTTCTGCCCAAAAAGCCGAGCTCATCACTCTGATGCAGGCACTAAGACTGGCCGAAGGAAAGACTGCCAACATCTACACAAATAGCAACTTTAGAGACATCCCACCAAGCAGTGGCCACAGCACAGCACAGTCAAACCACCCTCAAGGAAAAGAAGAAACCCCGGTACCCGCCCAGACAACTGTTGGATAAAGCGGTTCCGATTAGCTCGTCTCGAGCCCTGCTGGACAGGCCCTTTTCAAGTCATCCTCAGCACCCCTGCAACAGTCAAGGTAGCAGGGAAAGACAGTTGGATACATTAGTCCCAGGTAAAACTATTTGAGAAAAAAGAAGGAGAACCAAACGATCACCACCAAGCAGAAGAAACATGGAAAGTCATGAGAGATCCCGAAAAATCCCTGAGACTCAAATTTTCAAAATCCTGGGACTGAGGGTCTTATTGGTATCTTTTATCCCTGTAGGAGAATGCTGGGACCTATGTCAAGATGTGTAAGGGGAGGGAGAGTTTCTCATTTCACATTTATTTCTCAAAGCTGTTATTACGCAAAAAAAAAAAAAACCTTGTGTCTTAGGCTCTATGACTTATTGGGCTGCAGTTATGACAAAAGGATATACTCAGGGCTGCCCAGGAAATGCTGGAACTGTACAATGTTGGTCAAGACCTTTAACACCCCCAGAACAAAAGGGACCTCCACAATGTCCCTGTCTAAAAGCAGATTCCAATGAGGGTACTGAGTTTATTGTTCATTCATTTGTACAAAATGGATGTTATGAAAAACCAAAAGGGCCATTCAGATGGTGCCCCTCTTGATGATGAGGACTTGATAGGACTGGGGTCACTAACTGGAATAGGGGCTGGGGTAACTGGTGTAGGGACCTCATTACATCAGTACAGAAAACTGTCAGTCCAGATGATAGATAATCTTAAGCATATGTCTGGAACCATACTAGATCTACAAGTCCAATTAAACTCCCTTGCTGAAGTTACGCTACAAAATAGGAGAGGCCTTGATTTACTTACAGCTAAAAAAGGAAGACTGTTTATTCCTAAACAAAGAATGTTGTTTTTATGCCAACCAATCAGGTATAGTTCATAATAAAATAAAATTACTTCAAGAATGTCTAAAAAAGAGAACTTTCCCAGTCCAGTTTTCTATGGACTGGCCTTCAGGAATAGCTGCCATACCTCTTGCCCCTGTTAGAACTCCTATTTCTAATCTGTTTGATCCTCCTGATTGGGCCTTGCCTTATAAATTGTCTTACCAAATATATCCAAAATCATATTCAAGCTGTTAAACTTCTAGTCCTCCAAAAACTAATATATTATCAGCCTATAAATCAAGTGCCTGAGGGTGAATATGTTAAACTTAAACACTCATCAATGGTTTGATAAATAAGAAAAAGCAGTGGGGAATGTTAAAGAACAAGACCCCAAAGCTGAAGGAGAAGGGTTAAAAAGTTATCAAAAGTTAGTTCTCAAAGAAAAGATTGCTTAGCTGGTTCTTAAAAAAATGTTTACCCAACCCTGATGTCATAAAATTATATATATATATATATATATATATATATATTTCTGCATACTAGCTAATCGGCTAACTGCAAAAATCCACTTCTGTAATTTATGTTTGGTTGCAAAATCAACCCCCTCAAACCGCCTGCGAGTGGCAATAGCCTATAAAATGTGCAAGTTTCAAAGTGAAAGCACTGCTCTCTACTCAGGATACTGAGTGGAGTTGCAGTCGCTGTGGCTAATAAATGCTTTACCTCTTAACCGGTGGTTTCTGGGTCCCTGTCTTGTAGTCTAGATACAACAGAATTAAAAAAAAAAAACTAGATTTAAATCCTAAATCTGCAATTTAATCTACCTCAAACTACTTTCACCCCCACCACTTATCCTCTTACCTCATGCCCCAAAAGGCTTATTTTTTGCCAATCCCCGCTATTAACTACTACAGCCCCCCAAGACAAAATTCTGCTGGAACATCAGGTATAGCCTTTAATACCTGGAATATTTGTAAATTATTTTTATATTTAATCCCTAAAACTTGTTCTGGAATTGACAAGAATTTGCTATTGTTAACCTGGAAAGAAAATCACTAGTCTTTATCTATTCTTTAATTATTTCACTAATATGTTGCACCCTAGTTTATTAAGAGTAAATAAATGTCAATTTCTCTTGATCATGCTAAAATCCCTCTGTAGTCTAAGTGCTATTCTAGTAGTAGCTTTCTCTCAGATGTTTAGATGTCCTAATTGAAGTCATTAAAAACAAACTACTCCCCTATTAGTAAATAAATTGGACTCCATTTTTAAGTTCCTTGATGATTGGACAGTGGTAATAGAAGAATCCTTAGCACTTAGCCTATCACCTGCCCAGATTAGGTACTTAGAAATATTTACATAGTTCTATGATGTGTCATAGGAAAGTGATCTGGCAACCTGTAGAATGTTGATTAGAATCCCCTGTACCACAAAAAAAAAAAAAAAGGAATTCGGACATTTTATTTTTAAGTTCCCATTAATGTTATAGGAACAGTTATAGATCTGGACAACACAAAGGTGCACAGCTGGCAATTTTGTTCCTTTGTGGATCTCACAGATTACGTCTAAATTCAAACCATACAAAAACTTACATATGTGAACACTTACACAAATAGCAAAACAAAAGAAAACTGCCACAGAACACTTAGGAAATAAGAAGCCATTCACACTTAGGAAAAATGAGAAGGAAATGCCACTAGTTAGAAATTTATCTCCCATGGCTACAGACCAAGATCAAAGATCAGTCTCTTATGAATGATACACTATTCAGATTTCTCCCAAAGTTGTCAGTTCCTCCTAGTACCTACCAAATAAATGTTTCAGCTGGGCATGGTGGCACACACTTGTAATCCCAGTAAATGGGAGGTTGAGACCGGAGGAGGTAGGATACCCCTGGGTTCAATCCCTAGTACTGCAAAAAAAAGAAGTTTCAACTTCCATCAAAATTCCCATAGAACTATGAATTCAATGAGCAATTCCTTTTAGACACTTTGTTTTCTTTCTGGATAAAAGGAACTCTAGCTCTTGTGGTGCTTTAAAAAATAATCCAGAACGTTTCTTGAAACTAGGCCAGATTTTTCCAAAATATATTTTTCAGAGCAATAGTCCCATAAAACATTCTTGAGAAGGGATTCCTTACTCAAATAATTTTCAGAACACAACATCCCATATCCTTGTTTTAGACATTCAGAGTGAACTTAGACATTCAGAAGTATCTGACAAGATATTTTTAATTATTTTATTAGTGCATCGAATTTCATCATAGTGAAGTTCAATGTGATAAAAATATACATGCACCGAGCTCTTAGTGTATTTCCCTCCATGTCCTACCCTACTCCTCCCTCCCCAGACATAATAGTGAAATTCATTGTAATACCTTCACATATTGCCATAGTGTTCTGTTTTTTGTTTTATTTTTGGTAGTGACAATTGAATCTGGGGACATTCTACTTCAAACTATACCCCCAGTCTATTTATTTATGTACATATGTATATGTGTATTTATTTGTTTATTTATTATTTATTTTACACACAGTCTCATTAAGTTTATATAGCTGGTCTCAAATCTTCAATCCTCAGTCTCAGCCTCCCAAGTACTGGGATTACAGGCATGCAACATCATACTCGGCATCATAGTATAATATCAACTGCTTTCTTCCTTTCTTGAACTCCATCCCCATCTCCTTCCACTATTCTACAAGTTCCTCTCCACATTATTTGAAATCCATTGCATTTCCTATTTTCTCTCTAGCCTTCACATATGAGAGAAAACATACAACTCTTTGCCTTTGGAGACTGACTGATCTCACTTAGCATAATATTCTCCAGGTCTATTCATTTTTCTGCAAATGACATAATTTTGTTTTTCTTTATGGCTCAGTAAAATTACATTGTGTGTATATACCATAATTTCTTTACCCATTCATCTGTTGATGAGCACCTAGGTTGGGTATGTAATTTGACTGTTGTGAATTGTGCTGCTTTAAACATGGACATACATGTGCAACTATTGTATTTTGACTTTAATTCTTTTGGAAAGATGTTGAGCAGAATGGGATAGCTCGGTCATATGATGGTTCCATTCCTAGTTTTTTGAGGAACCTACACACTGATCTCCATAGGAGCTATACTAATTTACAATACCACCAACAGTGTAGACGTTTCTATTTCCCCACATTCTTGCCAGCATTTGTTATTATTTTGTATTCTTGATGTTTGCCATTCTAACTGGTGTTGAATGGAATCTCAGTATAGTTTGGACTTGCATCCCACCAATTATTAGTGATGTTGAAAAATTTTTCATATATTATTGGCCAATTTTATTGCTTCTTTTGAGAAGTGTCTAGTTTGTTCAATTGGCAATTTTTTAATTTGGTTATTTGTTTTCTTAGTGCTAAGTTTAAGTTTTTAATATATTCTAGATATTATTCCTTTATCAGAGGAGTAGCTGGCAAAGATTTTCTCCCATTCTGTAGATTCCCTTTTTAGACTCTTGATTGATTGTTACACAGAAACTTCTTTATTTGATTCCATCCCATTTATTGATCCTTGGTTTTATTTCTTGAGTTTTGTGGGTCTTATTCACAAGATTTTTAATAATGAAACGTCTGTAAGATTAAATTATTCTCAGACATATTGGACCACAGAACTCTCCTAATTTTTCTCCTCCTATTTGTAGTTTGAGCAACACTGATGTTTAGAGGGTCATCTTGCATCTTGCACAAATTAAGTTTATTTTGATTCTATGAAGCTCTTGGAAATTGAGGGTTTTGCTTGTTTATACTAGATTTCCTATATAATCTTGCATGACATATATTTCTTTCTCCTAAGAGTTAAGTGCTGTTAGAAAATAAGCTTGATTCAGAAATTCCAGTTTATACATTCAGAAGTTTAAAAATTTGATAGTTTATTGCTGTGGATGTTTATAATCTCTGCTTCATTTTATCTTTCATCAAATGCTGAGAGTTTAAATTATATTTTTCAAACTGCCTTACTCTAGGATTTTTAGTGTAGTCATTTAGATTCTTGAATAGTCTTCTGCATTCATCACTAGGAATGCTTACTAGTCTGCCCCTAGATGGAACATGAAGACATTTCTTTGTGATTACACCAGTACTATTATTTAATCTTGCCCCGCAGTGTGAAGAGTATTGTCACTTAACTACTCCTCCTGTGTAATCTGAATGCCGAAACACAACACTGCAAAATGAGTGCAATAATGGCGAGTAGGCAAGTGGAGAACAAGGAACAAGCAGAAGGAGACAATTCTCCTCCTACAGAATGTCTGTTTACTTAGTCCTCCTGCCTTGAAGCACTGTGGGAGAGCCAAGTGAGTGTTGTCTGCCCCTGAAGAAAAAGAAAAGCTGCTTGAAATCTGTGTATATTCAGTTGTTTTTCAATGGGTGTACAAATACAGGTGACTTAGAATTCAAAACCCAAGGCTTATTTGTGAATCAATAGCCACTGTCCAATCAAAAGGAAACGTTGTTGTTGTTAGTCTTGAGTCATTTTAAGGCACTGAATCACTGAAACCAACACAGACTTTTTAAAAAAAATCTTATTTCTGTATTTCATTATACTGCATGTTTTTAACCTGTTTTCTATTTAAATTGCATATGTTCTGCTTCTTTTAAATTGAGAAATAATAAGCAAATTTTTGGCTTCTTGTGTTCCTCAGTCTCTGATGAAAAATATTTGTAAAGAACTGGTAAAAAAAAGACCTTTTTGCATAACATATGAAATGACCAAGAAAAAAATAAAGGGAAAGAGTTACTAAGGTCAATCCTGGTCTTTTGATTGTGATATAAACCTGTATTATTCTTTCTTTCTTTCTTTCTTTCTTTCTTTCTTTCTTTCTTTCTTCCTTTTTTTCTGTTCACAAAAACAAAGGTAAAACTTGGATGTTTATTCTAAAATTATGTTGCTAAAGTCAAAGATTAGGTGATTCTAAAGGCATAAGAGGGAATTCTAATGGCTGAAAACAAACTATAGTCAATTAATCCTGGCCATAAGGAAAAGAAGAAGAAAGGGATAAGATGAAAAATAAAAATGTTAGTTATTTTTCAATAAACAAGCTAAGCTGGCCCTTCATTTTTCTCTTCCAGGAATTCTTCAGCTGCCAGTTAGAATATAAAAGAAGAGACCTTTATTCTAGTGGTAATAGCAAGAAGAGACAAAATAAAATAAAAATCTCACTCTTCTGTGACAGTAGAATACTAGTGGACTCACAGAAGCAAATGTGCTAAATTTCAGCAAGAAACAAGCCCTGCAGAGAGAAGGGGTCAAGAAAAGCCACCTCCATGTGAGGGCCATGAGCAGGCTTCAATCAAGACTGTTATGCAAGGGCTACGGACATGAAGGCTCATGGGTTGGGATATAGACCGCAAAATCTTCACCTTTGCTAAGTAATCATACATCTCTCCACATCCCATCCTCATTTGTAACTGAGAAAGACAATTTAGAAGTCCTGGTAAGTAAAGAGATATTTCCTGGTCTCAGTTATTCTTCAACTGTTTGAATTTCAGGACTTTGTGGAATTGAATTCAATGATTTAGTGCACCTGTTAGAAACTTCAGCCAACTGTTCCTGCTCAAATGCAGACAACATCAAAGGCTAATAGAACTGAGCAAATATCAGGATAGAGTCAAGAAATAAGCCCACGCTTATATCTCCCATCAATTTTAACAAAAGCTCCAATGCAATTCGAAGAGGAAAGAAAAATCTCTAACAAGAGTTGTTGGAACAACTTAATGTTCATATAAAAAAAGTGAACTGACCTTTATCATGCACCACACACAAAAATGAATTTGAGATGGATAATAGCCTTAAGGTAAAAGAAAGGTAAGAGACATGACAGCCTGGCTCTGATCCATCACCAGTAATTGTTCTTTTACTAGCCGTGGGATTGGTACCCCAAACATATCCCCACTAGCTGTAGCCTTCCAGTCAGTGACAAGCACCCGAAAATCACAGGTGTGAACTCAACCCCAGGTGTTATTCCTGTGCTGCTGGACAGAAATTAAGACTAAGTAAGGATAAGACCTCACTTTTCTCCAGATTTTTCGGGAAACCAGAAAACTGGGCTTGGGGCTGTTGAGAGCTGACAGAGAAGAACCCTTCTTGTTCTTCCATGATGTGGCTGTGGACTTCACCCAGGGAGAGTGGAGGTTATTGAGCCCTGATCAGAGGACTCTTTATAGGGATGTCATGCTGGAAAACTCCCCAAATCTAGTCTCTTTCGGAATTCTATTTTCCAAAACAACACTTGTCATTCTGCTTGAGTAGGGGGAAAAACCCGGGAGAGAGAAAACAAGGTATCTTCCTAACTCCTGTTTAGTAGATGCAAAGCCAGAAATCCAACACTATTCGCCCAGCCCTCTGGCCTTTTGCAGTCAGTAATTACACCGACATGTGGTCCATGATCATCATCTTCAAGTCTGCCCAGCCTTGTCCAAACAGTAAATCAGAAACAGCAGCGGCCACAGCTCTTATCAAACCTTCTGGAGCAATAGAGCTGAAGGTCCAGAGAGACTGGAGAGTGCCAAAGCTTTTAGGGAGAACAAAGGAAAGACGCTTCAACGACCTTCTCCAGCCTTCCAGAAGGGCAGTCTATAAGCTCCAAGGAAGGCAACACCATGGTAGAAATAAAGCCAAGCTCAGCTGAGAAGCTGACCCATGTAGAAACACACAAAGTGTTAAAGTGGATAGGAAAGTCAGGAGTTGATGCCAACTGTGGGAACTTAGTTTTAACCACAAGTCACGCCCCTTCACTCATCAGAGAACTCGCTCAGGAAGAAAACCTTACATTTGCAATGAATGCAGCCGAAGCTTTGGCTACAAACCAGCCCTCATAGTGCACAGGAGATCACATACAGGGGAAATGTCTTATCTATGCACAGAGTGTGGGCAAGCTTTTAGCCAGAAGTCAACCTAATCACACACAAGATGGCACATTCTGGAGAGAAGCCCTGCATTCTGGGAGTGTGGGCAAGGCTGTAGCTAGAAGTCCACCTTGATCAGGCACCTCAGGACATACTCAGCAGAGAAGCCCTTTGTGTGCGGGGAGTGTGGGCGAGGCTTCAGGGACAAGTCAAACCTGATCAAACACCAGAGGACCCACTTGTGCAAGAAGCTTTACATGTGCAGGGACTGTGAGGGGCCCTTTAGAGATACATCAGCTTTCAGAAAACACCAGAGAACTCATTCAGGGGAGAATGCTCATGTATGCAGTGAATGTGGACGGATCTTTAGCCAGAAATTAAACACAAGAGGACACACTCAGGAGAGTCAGGAGTGCGGTCGAGGCTTTAGTGATAAGACAACCCTGAGTGTGCATCAGAGGATACACTCAGGGACAACCGATACATGTGCATGGAGTGTGGGCGAGGGTTTAATGTGAAGTCAGCTGTCTTTATACAACTGAGGACACATTCAAGAGAGAAGCCCTGTGTATGCAGAGAATGTGGACAGGGCTTTAGACATAAGTCAACCCTCATTAGTCATTGGGGAACTCACTCTGGGGAGAAGGCTTACATTTGCACAGAGTGTGGGCAAGGTTTTAGCCACAGAGCAAATCTAGCCAGGTACCAGTTGGCCCACTCCAGGGAGAAGCTCTTTGGGTGAGGGGAATGCCGGTGAGGCTTTGCCCAGAAGTCAGCCCTCACAGGACATTAGAGAACACATTCAAGGAAGAAGTCTTATACATGTGAGGAGTGTGGGCTAAGCTTTAGTGACAAGGTGACCCTCATGGCACATTAGAGAGCACACTTGAAGGGAAGGCTTTATGCTTGCGGGAAGTGGGGGGAAGACTGTGTGCTAAAGTCACAATTTAGTAGATGCCAGAGCACATACTTGTTGTAGAGTCTCTTTGTGCACGGGGAGTGTGGGAGAGGCTTAGCACTGTAACGCCCCATTATACAAGAAAGAGCCATGGGGGAATCTCATGCGTGTGTGAAGAGACGAATGCAAGAGATATGCTAACACTCAACAGAGAACAGAAGATCTATCTATGTAGGACTATGGTTATCGAGTGGAAGCAACTTTACCTTTGCCAGGTGACATTTGGTTATGTCCAGAGATATTTTTTTCTCATTTTTGTGGTGGGAGGTCACTCATGTCATCCAGTGCCTAGAGGCTAAGAATGATGTTACGCATTCTAAGATGCATAGGACAACCTCCCAATAAATCTGGTCCTACAGAACCTGGAGCCCTTCAGGGCAACTTTGGCTCCATGACCACTTCATTGCCTTGCTCAAACATTTCTCAGACTATGCTAAGGATGGGGGCCTTCCCATGCAACCGTCCTTCCTTCCCCCCACTCCTTCATATCTAAGTCAGATGGCTTTTCCTACTTTTTCTGAACCCCTATCCATTTTTCCCTCAAATATGGCTGTCTCCACCACCGCTTTCACCTCTAATTCTGTCTTATTTCTCAGAAGACCCAAAAAACACAGTTACAAAAAGTCAGATAACTTGGAGTACATCACCTTAACACAGTTAGTCACTAATATTCGAGCAGACCAACACCATAGGCCTCCTGATAGGATTCCTCAAAAGAAAACCACCATGACTTATTTTTATATATTCCTTTCAGAAATTATGTAAACTAAATCTTGTCAGGAAGAAACTTTAGATAAATCTAAATGGAGGAATATTCTACAAAATAACTGCCATACTTTCCAAAAATATCAAGTATAAAAAACAAAAAGATGCTCATTAACTGTATCAGATTAAAGGAGATTATAGAAACATGAATAATTAATACAGTGCTCAATACAGGATTTTATTCCAGACAAGAAAAAAACATAGTTACAGAAGACTGTGAATTAGACAGTAGATTTAATAAATGTAAATCAATGCTAAATATAGTATAATATGGTCAAGTAGTCATGAGCTTGCTCTAAGGAAATACAGAGTTGAGTTTTCAAGAGTAAAGTAACATGACTCCAACTTACAAATTGTTCCAGAAAAGTGATCACAAATGAATGTTTATAGAAAAATACATATATAAATATAAATACATTTTCCAGGAGGGAGGAAGCATAGGAGAGAGTGTTGGGTAGCAAAAATGAACACTGATGGAATAAATATTAACCATTGTTAAATCTAGTCCAAGCGGGCGTGGTGGCGCACGCTTGTAATTCCAGTACTTGGGAGGCCGAGACACAAGGATCCCAGGTTCTCAGCCAGCCTCAGCTACTTAGTGAGGCCCTGTTTCAAAATAAAGAATAAAAAATAGGGCTGGGGGTGTAACT
>PVJS01061526.1:0-10969 GCA_004027185.1 Glis glis | reverse complement strand
GGGTTCAATCCCCGGTACCGCAAAAAAAAAAAAAAAAAAAAGAAATACTTACTAACTGAATAGCAATCTCCTGAGCAGTGCTAGCCCTTCTCAGAGCATGTTTAATAAGCTAGAGGCCCCCAAATCAGTCTACTTTTCAGGATCATATGCAAATTCACAAGCCACACTCCAGGGTGTGCAGGGAGGGAATGGGCGATTTGGCGTTACTAAAGCAGAGGCTAAGGCCGGGAGGTGTAGCACCCGAAGCTTGAGAATCATTAGGATGGCCTTGCATGATGTGCTGTTTTTAAATTTATCCTTGGATTGGTAGAATTAGGAATGGATTTTAAATAGAGTGGCCGGTTTTTTTAAAATTTTTATTTTTTCTTCATTTTGCACAAAGATAGAATTAGTAATCCAGAGTTAGCAGGGATTCGAGTGAGGACGCGGCATCTTTATTTACAAATACATCAAGGTGGTTGGAAGGTACAATCAAATTTGATGGACTTAATATGAATGCTATTGTTCGTACTTGAACCCCTGATAAGCAAACAGAAAAGCTATCTATTGAGTATGTAAAGACTAAAAGAATGGAGAAAACATTATAGCAACCAAATTTAGGAAGATGGCAAACAGAAGAATGAGTGGTAATGAAAACTGGATCCCTCAGGTGAAGATGAATCCGCCACACTACTCAACCAAGCTTACCATGGGAAGAAACAAATGTTTCTGTAAGTGGAGAATGGCTGGGGCTGCAATGGGATACTTACCAAGAGTTATCCAGAAAGTAGAAACACCTAAAAAAAAAAAAGCCTATCTTTGTACCTCAGAACAGACTGGAATTGGCATAAAAATAGACCAATGGAACAGAATACAGAGCCTTGTAGTAAACCCACATATATAGAGCCAATTGATTCTGAACAAAGGTGCTTGTTTCAAAGTAAAAAATTAGGGCTGGAGATGTAGCTCAGAGGTAGAAAGCCCCTGGGTTCAAAGGAAGGAAGGAAGGAAGGAAGGAAGGAAGGAAGGAGGGAGGGAGGGAGGGAGGGAGGGAGGGAAGGAAGGAAGGAAGGAAGGAAGGAGAGAAAGAAAGAAAGAAAGAAAGAAAGAAAGAGAAAAGAAGGAAGGAAGGAAGGAAAGAAGGAGACAAAGAAAGGAAAGGAAAGGAAAGGAAAGAAAGAAAGAAAGAAAGAAAGAAAGAAAGAAAGAAAAAGAAAGAGACCAAGAAAGAAAGAAGAAAGAGACCAAGAAAGAAAGAAAGAGACTAGACCCCAATCTCTCACCCTATGCAAAATTCAACTCAAAATGGATTAAAGACTGTGAAACTACTAGAAAAAATAGGGGAAACACTTCATAATATTAGGATGGGCAAAAATATTTTGAATAAGATCCCCTCAACACAGAAACAAAGGCAAAAGTAGACTAAGGTGTTTATACCGAAATACAAAGCTACACAGCCAAAGAAACAGTGAGGAGATAACCTACAGAACAAGAGGAAATATTTGCAAAAGGCATCTTTTGTGACTTTGCTTACCTAGGTGAAATGTGAATAAAAGAAGATATTAAACCTATAATTCAGTTCAGGGGAACTGTACTTGAGGAAGAAAGTAGCTTATGCTACTTTTTTTCCATTCGGCTGTCTGTTGCCTCGAGGTCACTAGATAATTACTCAGGAGTACTAGCCATCTAATCCAGGCTCATGCCGGATGGATAGTGGTGATTGCAACTAAAAAGACCCTACAGTAAAGAAGGGGGTTCACAAAACTCAACTCAGAGGAATGTGGGGTGTGTGTGTTGTTGTCTTCCAGTGATTTGGCACAGGTCTTGTAGAGCAAAAGGTTTGTATTGTAGTAGATGAATATTGATGGTAGATGTTTCTGCTGAATCAGAGCCTCTCAAGATGAGACTTGGGTTACATAATTTTGTAAACATCGTATTTTATTTTTAATGCGCAACTCAGATAAGAATAACCTTCCCAGACCAGAAAATTGCGTTCATTTTCTGCCCCACTCTGTCCAGGTGTATAGATAAAACAGTGGTGATAGAGGAATGAGGAGAAGGGAGGAACTCGGTCATCTCCCACTGAAAGCTCATGGCAGAGACTTACCACTCTAGACAATGTGTCCCTTAAGCTGGCGAATAAACTAGTCTAACATAGAACAAAAATAACAGTGAATTAACTGAATAGGAAACTTTTCTTAAGCCAAGAGCATTACATCTTTTTTTTTCATACTTTTATTGGTTCAGTATAATTACACATCATAGTGAGATTCAAAGTGATACAAACATATATGCACACACAACTCGGTATATTTCCCTCCATATATACCAAGACCATAGCATCTTTATGTTTCATTATCAAAAACTAGTCACATGTTTGTATTGTTTCTTTTTGAGGTTTGCTGTCCTTGGCATGGCAATGGGAAATTATCCCCAGAGCACCCAGGTCAAACAGGCTGTAGTTTTGAGTCTAGTTTTAGAGTCCTGTATGTTTTTTACTTTTCTGGTCTTCAGACACACGTAGGTCTTGTCTGCACATTCTATTATATTCCCCGTACACGTTTATAGGACAGAACCCTACAAGCTTGAATGCCTCTAATTTCCATCAAGATTTGTGTGTGTCTCTCTCTCGTGGACTATATGCAAAGTTAAGCCAGTCAATGACCCTTCTGTTAGTTTTCTTTTTTCTCTTGGTCTTAGTCCTCTGAAGTTATTCCATTTCTGGAAAATACTATTTTATTATCGTCTCCTTTGCAGTGCATCCCTTTAAGCATAACTTCTGGGAACGAAGAAAAGGTTATACCTCAATGTTCTGTGTAACTTGTACCTAAGGTTTACTTTGGGTTGTTGTAATCTTGTGCCTGTGTTAAATAGATCCCAGGTGTACTGTTCCAAAACTTAGTTTATTTTTGCCTTACGAGGTGTTTGCTTCATCAAATTCCAAGTGCCTGCTTAGAATTGATTTTGATGTATTGAACACTACCGACTGTATTCTTTCACTATATCTAACTCACATAGTGCCCATGATTCTGGAATTTCAGTGCAATATAAAACTCCTGTGCTTGGTAAGGTATTCTGTTAAAATGTGGTATAAACATTTGAAAATGATTCCAGATTCAATCTGCCTTACATTGAGGACCTCTATATAGAAAGAAATTCCAGGTTAAAAAACAAAGGGATTGTACAAAATACCCTGCAATTTCCAAGGGCCGTGATCTGAAACCACGAGTCCTCCAAATTCTAAATGCTATTAAGAACAGGAGACTTTGGGAGCCTGTCAAGAAAGTGCTGTCCTGTGACCCACGGTGGTGTTTCGGGTTTTCCCCTGGACTGCTAGTCTGCATGTTGGAAGTTGCTAGCATTGCCTGTGAGGTCCTGCTCTGCCCACCAATAAGCTTGGTCCTCATTATTCCAAAATAGAAAGATCGTTCTATCATTTGCCACCAACGTATTGTCTCTGTTTTTCACTTAGGGTTAAAATGTCTGCAAATGAGTTTCCTTCCTAAACAGGAAATTAAACAGGAAACCAAGAAACAGTTTTTCTTGGTTGATTCTGGTTCGGACTCATAAATCTCCTTTCCACCAAGCTCACAGTAAACATAAACGTACTTTTAGAGAGGAATGGAATAGCTTATCCTTAAGACCCCTCAGAGAGGGCTTCTCAGAAGAAGCCCCATCTTTAAAATGTGCCTGTGTCAAACAGATAGGCAAAGTGAAGTAAAATCGAGAGTCTCACAGCCCGTGTACTTTACTGTTGAGAAAGCTCTTCATCAAGCCTGCCTCTGAGCCTGGGGCTATGGTTTAGAGGTTCTTAGCCATGGCTGAACAATGAGATCACTTGGGGAATCTTCGTGAATACTGCACCCCAGCTTTAGAGATCGAATTTAATATATTTGGGAGAAGGTCTAGTCGTTGGGACTCAAGTCCTCCCTGGAGATGGTAATTCGCGGCTGAAGTTAGGAGCTATATGGCTCTCCTGGTTGTGATTTCTTCTTCCACATACGGTTAGAAACAGGGTATCTGCCGGCCTGCTGTATATGTGGGTAGCACATGTCCTCAGGTATCTCTCCTGCAGAAAAACATTCCAACTTAAATCTGCACTCCCTACTATATTTTCTCATCATCTACTGAACCCCATTTGCTTTTGAGAAATCCATGCATTCACTAAAAAAAAAAAAAAAAAATTCTTTTTGGGAAGCTGCTGCATGTCTGTCTTCCAGTTGACTGAACTCTCTTCCTTGCTCCCATGTTTAAATCCCATGCTCTTAGCCATGGCTGAACAATGAGATCACTTGGGGAACCTTTGTGAATACTGCACCCCAGCTTTAGAGATCGAATTTAATATATTTGGGAGAAGGTCTAGTCCTTGGGACTCAAGTCCTCCCTGAAGATAGTAATTAGCAGCTGAAGCTAGAAGCTATATGGCTCTCCTGGTTGTGGTTTCTTCTTCTGCATATGGCTAGAAACAGGGTATCTGCTGGATAAATTAAATTAAACCTTGGCTGGAGCATACCATCCAAGGTTACCTCTGTGCCTCTCAAGTCTCAGGGACTACCACTTGCTGCCTAAACTCCAGTAATACTAAGAATGTCATTGTTCTTTGTGCATACCATGGTATTTCATGCTCCTCAGCATTTGCCTCTTCTTTTTTTTAGTCTTCTCGCCCAACAGCTACCTTTGCATGCACACATCAAGTTTCAGATCAGCTGCTAACATTTCTGAGAGTCATTCTCAGAACCACATGCCACTGAGGCTTTTATGCTGTGCAACACCTCTAATAAAGCATTTTCATGTTAGTTTAAAATGATCTGATTTCATTTATGCCCCTTTCTGGGTTGTAACTTAAAAAGCACGTCTTACTGGTGTGTACCTGGTTATCTAAAATATTTACCTGCTTGTCTCTTGCTGTGAACTGACTCAGGTTGTAGTATATTGGCATGCACCTACTGAGGTCTAGGAAGTCACGGCTAACAATTTGGCAGTAAGGAAAGAAATAAGGGAACTCAGAAAAGGTGAGTGGTGGAGAGTGACCATGTGATACTGGCCCATATGACTTAGTTACTACACAGGGCAGGACCGTACTGCAGCGCAGAAGAATACTAGATGTGAAGAATGATAAACCCAGGTCAATCAAAAAAATATTAACTATGTCCTAGAGATATTGTTTAAAAGGTAAAATCAACATAACAGTATTAATGCATTTCAACCATATCAGTTAAAATAGGAAAATGAATTGTATGGAAGTTTTCTTTTATGGAAAACATACATCATTTTGTAATGATGCAAAATATATTACATATTACATATTATGATACCACAGACTTCATTTCACTGTTTACATTGTGTTCATAGTCAGGAAACTCTTGTCATAGCCTCATAAGGTGGTGGTACTAGGTCAGACCCATTATTTAGTCTCAAACAAAAATGTGCTAATTAGCCCAATTTCCCTGATCCTCATAAAACCAGGTAGGGAAATAGAGTAAGACAAAAAACTGACTCTTGGGGAGGTTTATTTTAAAAGTATTATCTGTGAATTTTTCCTCCAAATACACAGGCTTGAACATAATTAAATCAGTTCCCATTTCGGGATGCTCATAAACTCTTAATATACCACACCTGTAAGAGACAACATTGTATTCCATTTCAAGTTTTCAGGGAACAAAATGATTCAGGTATGTGCTTAGCATTGTGGCTGTCACATAATAAGTATTCTGTAGATGTTAGAAAGAACAAAAAATCATTTTTAGTTCTAATGCCTCATCTGAAAAAATGGAGATATGGGATTTTACTATCCAGAGGGCTTCTTATAATGATCTAAGTGTGTGTGTGTGTGTGTGTGTGTGTGTGTGTGTGTGTGTGTGTGACATATATGCACATAGATATGTATACTTACATGTATTCTTTGAAAATTGTAAAATATATTTTCCAGGTATGGTGGCACATACTTCTTGTAATTCCAGTACTTTGGGAGGCTGAGACAGAAGGATCACAAGTTTGAGGCCAGCCTCAGCAACTTAGTAAGATCCTCAGCCACAGGGAGACCGTTTCAAAAATTAAAAATAAAACAGAGTGGAGGTGTCTATACTCAGAGGTAGAATGCCCCTGGGTTCAGTCCCCAGTATCCCTCCACGCCCCCCCAAAAGAAAATTGTAAAATATTTTAGTAATACCAATTTGTTAATGATTTTACAAAACTGAATGCATTATCTTGTCAAGGCTATTGCGTTTTAAAAAGTAGTGCAAAGCTCTGGGCATGGTGGCACATGTCTGTAATGATTGCAGGTTCAAAGCCAGCCTCAGTAACTTAATGAGACCCTGTTTCCAAATAAAACATTTTAAAAATAGGGTATAGCTGAGAAGTGGAATGCCCCTGGGTTCAATACCCAGCACAAGAAAAGGAAAGGAAAGGAAAGGAAAGGAAAGGAAAGGAAAGGAAAAAGTGCAAAGCAAAAAGTACTCTAATACAAATTCATGTTAATTCAATTTAACAAATACTTGTGGAGCCCTTCTGAGTGGAAGACAGTGTGGTTGCTGTAGTTGGGGTTGGAGGGTGAAACTCTGTGGACTCTACTCTCATGTGGGTAGAATCCTTCTGGTAGATACGTAACTAACCCTGAGAAATGAAAGGTAGAATGATAGAAGCTGCACTTGGGAAACAAAACCATGCTACGGTAAGGATGATTTGGGGGATCAGAGGAGGGTTTGTTAAAAAACTAGGTTTTCTAGGTAGCAATGGTAGTGAGAGAACATTTCAGAATGAGGGAAGGGCAGGCATAAGGCACAGGATGGGGGAGGCTTCTGGAAGGCAGCTCAGGCCTCAGATGGCTAGAGTGTGGCAGGAGTGGAGAGGGGGGTATGCAAACCAGGTCCAGGTTCGGGGGACCTTCAGTGCCCCAGCAACGAGTTTAAATATGATGCCCCAGAGAAGGTGGACCTCTCCAGGTTTTTGACCAGAAGTGTGGAAGGATTACGGTCTTCTTATACATTCAGCTTTTCATGATAGATACAAGTACACTGTCATGAAGATGTAATAAAATTCAAGGCTTCAAAATCTTTGTCTAAGCAGTTTTTCTATAATTACTACTATCACTGTGCCCCTAGAGTTTCTCTTATTTTTCTTCTTCTTTGGATTATGAAAAATTGATTTTCTATGAGTATAGAAAGTCACACCGTGAGCATTAGTTTTCTACAGCAAATGTGGATTCAGATTCTGTCTCCAAAACTTGCTGTGCCATCTTGGGAAAATGATTCAACCTGCCCAAACTTTTGTTTTGTTCAAGTAAAATGGGATCTTAAGACCTCAGAGAGCCATTGTCCTAGCTGAGATATCCTTAACACATTGTTTAGCACGTAGTAAATGTTAAATAAATAGTAGCTACTGTCAGGTACGATGTGAGCTGCCTTTGGAGGGTAAAAGTGGTCCTGTACCATGTCGTGAAATGAAACGGGACAGGAATTGTGCATCATTCTGCAATCACAGCTCTGAAAAGACCTCTCTCGAAACAGTCTAGACAGAAACAAAATATCCTCCGGTGAGAACTGCATCCTCCACGTGTAAGGAGTTCTTCCTCCCTCGCGCAGTCTAAATCCTCTCTGCTTTCCCCTTTTATTATCCTCAGTGACTCAAGATGCCCTTTAAACTAGTGCTTCCTCAAAGGCTTAGGTAGTTTTTATTTTAAAATCCTAATGAAGTGCAATATTGAATGAGTTTTATATTTTATAAATATATTTTATATACTTTTGACTTGCTCCGCTATGTCTGTGATAGGGTCTGTTGGAAACTGTGATTCATTTTTATTTTCTCTTTGACTACTGTATTTATTTTGGTTGATGTGTTCAAAACATATTTATACTTAGAGGGTGACTCTGCGACACTAATTGTATGCTTCCCCATGACACATTTCATAATCTGTCAGGACAAAACAATTTCCAAGTTCTGCTGAAGCTAATTGCCTTTATAGATCAAATTGTTAAATTTGAGTTATAGTTTAATTATGTGGAATGAGAATGCTCTGCCTGTCTACTCTATAAACAGTTTTATTTTCCTGTGAAATGGATAGTTCTGAAAGTAATGGTTCTTTTTAGAGATTTTCAGCATTTCGTGGGCCTGCCTTGATAGCTCTCTGAGTCATTGTGTTATATGAATATGTTCACATCAAAAATCTCTGACAGAAAAAAGAATCTCTGACAGGAAAAGCAGAGATTGAAAATCCATTTGTAAAATGATGTCATTAAAGGGCTCAGTTAAACATCAAACACAATCCAAGCATTTGTGGAATTTCGGCTCTGATATTCTCCTCCCTCATCTCATATCCTCAGTAAGGGCTCAGTCAGGCCAGGCGGTCGCGGCTGAGCCAGCAGCTGTCTGGGAATCATCAATTCTGAGAGTATTCAAGAGGCTTAAAGTATTATGTTATGATCCTGCCACCAAAGAACGCAAGAATGTTTGAAATTTAGAGAAGGAAAAAAACCTATGTAGTTTCCTTGCGTTGTGAAAAGTGCCAAATGTTAGTGTGGACAAGTGAGCATTTGGATATACACATATATAAATATAAATTATTGTACTTGTCAAAAAGAAAGATAAGATGGGAAGTTGAAGGGAAAAAACTGGAGAGCCAAATAAGAAAACAAAGTCAGATGAGTCAAAGTGTCATTTACTCAAATGGAGATTATATGTCTTTTTTTATTATGTTTTATTTTTTATTTTTTGGTGGTGCTGAGGATTAAACCCAGGAGCATTCTACCTCTGAGCTATACCCCAGCCCTTTTTATTTCTTATTTGGAAACAGGATCTCACTAAGTTGCTGAGACTGTCCTCCAACCTGCGATCCTCCTGTCTCAACTCCCAAGTACTGGGATTACAGGCATGCACCACCACACCTGGCTTATATGTCTTTTTTTTTTTTAATTTTTTTTTGCGGTACCAGGGATTGAACCCAGGGGCGTTCTACCTCCGCGCTACACCCCCGGCCCTATTTTTTATACTTTATTTTGAAACTGGGTCTCACGAAGTTGCGGAGGGCCTCGCTAAGGAGAGAGAGAGAGACAGGGAGAGAGAGAGAGAGAGAGCTGAGGCTGGCCGTGAACTCGGATCCTCCGGTCTCCGCCTCCCAAAGTACTGGGATTACAAGCGTGCGCCACCACGCCCGACTTATATGTCTTTTCAACATATAAAGTAGTACTTTCAACCTAAATATATCTTTTCAAAAGTGAGATATTTTTTAAGTTAAAAATCCAATACAATTGTGTTTTTATTAATAGCGGAGTTCCTAAAGGTGATTTGATGTAGAAGTCAAGATACTTCATGGTTCTGAAGGTGCTATATCCTTATTTATTTATTTATTTATTTATTTTTTTTGTGGTGTTGGGGATTGAACCCAGGGGCATTCTACTTCCAAGCTACACCCCCCAGCCCTATTTTTTTTTATTCTTCATTTTGAAACAGGGTCTCACTAAGTTGCACAGGACCTCACTAAGTAGCTGAGGCTGGCCGCGAACCCAGATCCTCCGGTCTCAGCCTCCCAAGTACTGGGATTACAAGCGTGCCCCACCACGCCCGGCAGTGCTATATCCTTTGTAAAGAAAAAAAATACTTATTTTATCAAAGTAGTATGTGGTGTAGTAAGTAATACATTTGGCATTGGGATTTACTACACGCATAAGTATTCAAACACACATAGAACTTTCATAGTTTATAATTATCTTAACTATGAGTGATTCACTTGATGTTCTCTGTTCCATTAAAAAAAGATGCTGAGAGCAGCCCACTAAACAGATCTCATGATACCTTTAACAAGCTGAATTGATTAAAGGACACAGAAACATACTCTGAGATGGAATTATGGCTTTTCTTAGTCCCTGCGGCCCCACGAGGATGCAAAGCTGCCAATAATTCCTGTTCACCGTGGTGACAATCCCACTAATTCCTCTAAGAAGCTACATCTGGGCCCATTTCGGGGACTATTTATACCTTTGTGTCAATTCCAAACTGCCTGAGAGAAAGGTATATATAGCAGCTCTGCCTCTTAGTCAGCCTCTTGGCGTAGTACTTCCAGGTGCAAGTCATAAATTCATTTTCTACATTAAGCTTATTCAGTCCCGGTACTTCCTGCCTTGGGGACGTTCACACCCCTTTCAGCAGTGTGGGAGAGTATCACAATCAAGTCCAGCTCCTGTTAAAGCAAGGATGAATTGTGTCCTCATAACCTGACCATACACAGCCGGTGAGGATGAGGCATAAGCCTGCCTGGTATTCTGTGCCTACAGTGTCTGTCCTACCCAGTAGGGGTCAGGCTGACTTACACTGCAATCCCAGGAGTTCAAATACAAATGGCACCTCAACACAGTCAGGATCCTGATGGCACCAGCAAAGCAGGTGGACGTGACGATTCAGGCAGTGAGCACAGTCCCCAGGGATCAGAACGAGATGCTAGCAGAGATCTTGACTGGGAGTGTTGCAGCTAGAAGGCCTGTTACAAAGCTCTGAGGAGGGACCCAGCCTGGCCTGGCGTATAGGGACAGGAAGTCAGCACGTCTGAAAGAGAGGGAGGGTGATGAGAATGGAGACATAATTAGGAGTCAGAATACAGAGAACTTCACCTACCGCAGTAAGTTGTTCATGATGTTAACTGCAGCAAGAAGTCGCTGGAATATTTTAGGCAATACAGTGATTTCAACTGATTTACTATTCGAAAGACTACTTTGGTTGTAATGAGACTAGATGGGATGGGATGGGGTGTGGTGGGTGAGTCAGAGATGGAGACCAAATAGGAGAACATTGCAAAAATAGAAATAGGATTTTGTCTTAGGCTAGGGAGATAAATGTAGAAATAGTGGGCTTGGCACATGTATTGAGGTGGAGGCCTTTCTTTTTTTTTTTTGTGGTACCAGGGATTGAACCCAGGGGTGTTCTACCTCCACGCTACACCCCCGGCCCTATTTTTTATACTTTATTTTGAAGCCGGGTCTCACGAAGTTGCGGAGGGCCTCAC
>PVJS01061525.1:0-10969 GCA_004027185.1 Glis glis | reverse complement strand
TCTGGGTCGTATGTATGTGTGTCTGTGGTGTGTGTGTGTCTGTGTGTGTCTGTGTCTGTACTGTTTGTGTATCTGGGTTTGTGTGTGTGTGTGTGTGTTGTGTATGTCTGGGTTGTGTGTGTCTGGGTCGTATGTATGTGTGTCTGTGGTGTGTGTGTGTGTGTGTGTGTGTGTGTCCCTATGACTCCCAGGTTTGCTAGATTCTACACTCCATCTGCTCAGGCAGACCTGGCCCAACAAGCAAAGTGCTAGGTTAGGCGTTGGGCTGTGCCCAGGGAAATAAGTATGACGCTGTGCCCCAGCCTAGGTTCCCTGGCAGCTGAGGTCGAGGATGGAGAAGAGGGGCCGCTGCCCTGCTGGAGCTCGCAGGGCGCCTTCCTGCCAGCTCTGCCTGAGGTGCCATGTTGGTGAGCCCCAGCTACACGGGTGGCAAGCCTGTGTATATGAGAATGACAGAACGCAGGGCTGGCTTGGAGTCTCCAGCCAAGACCTCTGAACTCATGCAGGGCAGGGGGAGCCCAGGGAGGGGAGGCCCGCAGAGCGTCTGCGGTGGGCAGGCGCCGGAGGTTCCCCGCCAGCTGCACCGCAGCAGCACCTGCCCACCAGGCCCCGCTGCCTCTACCTCATTGTGCCTCTGACGCAGAGAGAGTTTTGCCTCCAGGGCTTTGGCAGCGGGGCTCCTGTTGCCCACCCGTGGGGCCCCAGGCCACCCCTGACCGCCTGTGCCCTCTGTTTCAGGTGCTGGGGAGTCGGGGAAGAGCACCATCGTCAAGCAGATGAAGTAAGTGCTGTGCTCAGAGGCGGCCCCTCTTCTTCCATTGGGCCGGTATCGCCCCCAGGTCAGACCCGGCCACCCTTAGCCAGGCCCTGACTTCTTTAGAGCCAGTCGTCCATCCACCAGGCCCAGGGTTGGAGGCAATTTCCCCCTCTGAAGCGGGTCCCTGCAGGCAGCAGCAGCCTCCGGGCAGCCACGCAAGCTCCCTGCGCCCTGTGGGGCCTAACTCCTGCCCCCGGCCACCAGGATCATCCACGAGGATGGCTACTCGGAGGAGGAGTGCCGGCAGTACCGGGCGGTGGTCTACAGCAACACCATCCAGTCCATCATGGCCATCGTCAAGGCCATGGGCAACCTGCAGATTGACTTCGCCGACCCCCAACGTGCGGTATGTGCATTATGCCCCCACCCATTTCCCAAAAGCCTGCAGGGCAAGTCTTTTCCCGGGGATCCCGAGAACACCCCAGCCCGGGCCCCATCCCAGAGGACTCTGTGCCTCTGAGTGGAAGGGTGGGGGCGCGCCCCTTCGGTCAGCTGACCGCCACCGCCGCTGTGCCCAGGACGACGCCAGGCAGCTGTTCGCACTGTCCTGCGCTGCCGAGGAGCAGGGCATGCTCCCTGAGGACCTGTCCGGCGTCATCCGGAGGCTCTGGGCTGACCACGGTGTGCAGGCCTGCTTTGGCCGCTCTCGGGAGTACCAGCTCAACGACTCGGCCGCCTAGTGAGTGCTCGGGGGCCGGGGAGGCCTGGACTCTGGGCTGGGCCGCAGCAGGGGTCTCTGGTCTCTGGTTGGGAGGCGCGTGACTGTCCGCTGAGGCTTTGGTGGCATGTGGGGTGGTGTGGCCTGGGCTGGCGTGGTGTAAAAGGCCACGAGAATGACAAGGTGGCTTCTGTAGCACCTCGCCCAGTCACTTGAGCCTTATCTATCTCTGCTCACAGTCGTTCTAAAACACATTTGCTGCCGCCCGCTCTGGCCAGGCCCTGTGCAGGCTTCAGGGACACAGTGATGACTGGAGCAGATAGGTCCCCAAGCAGTGACAGCTGAGGGCGTCAGTGCCATGTGGGGGGAGACCCAGGAGAGTGGGGGGGCGGGTTCCAGGCAGGGGCATGGTCTGTGCAAACTCCGGGGTTGCCCTTGAGGACACTGAGGAATTCAGGTCTGCTGGAGAGGGCCACCGAGGGGGAAGAGGCTGCCTGTGAGGTGACACAGAGCCTGGACCTCAGCTCTGACCCCCCACTGGCCCCAGCCTGGGGCTTAGGTGGGGAATCAAGGCGGGAGAGGGGTCCCGAGAATCCCGGAGGTGTGACGGGTTCTGAACGCCTTCCCTGTGCGGTCCCTGCTGCCGTGTGTCAGGACTGGTGCTGGGTGCTCAGGACCCCAGGGGGGACAGGACAGATAGGGTCTAGGGGACAGCCTCCAGATAGGCTACCATCCCTGGGCTCTGACCTCCCCTCCCTCCTTCTGCTGCAGCCAGGACCCCTGTCCCAAGAGGGGCTCCTGAGGGCAGGTGGGAGGCCCTGCCTGGCCGCCATTCCCGAGCCCTGCCCCAGTCATAGACAGCCTCCCTCCGCCCTCCCTGTGTGGCCTGACTCCCCTAGTAGGAGCTGCAGGATCACAGCCACATGCTGTCAGGGCCTCCCAGCCTGTCCTGAGGTCACGGGCTCAGCCACCAGCAGAGCTGTGGGTCATAGGGCAGGGAGGTGAACCGCCATCCGATGCCCCTGCAGTGCCTGACACTCAAGGAGGGCGGGGTTAGAGCCACCTGTGAGCCACTGCCTGGCGGTCCTGCTTCTTATTCCTCAGACATTAAGGAGCCACTGTGTGCCCGGCACTGCTTTAGGAGTGGGGTTTGGCACTGGCCACAGGCCCTCCCCTCCCAGGCAGGCTTATGCCTTGACAAGATCACCTGGGACTGAGCGTGGTGGCGCACGCCTGTGATCCCAGTACTTGGGAGGCTGAGACAGAAGGATCACAGGTTTGAGGCCAGCCTCAGTAACTTAGCAAGACCTTTAGTAACTTAGTGAGACCCTAGTTCAAAATAAAAAAGGGCTGGGGATGTAGCTTAGAGGTAGAATGCCCCTGGGTTCAATCCCCAGTACCAAATAAAAAATAAAAGCAAAAAACCACCCGGGGCTGGGGTGTGGACTGGACCCTCTTCACAGGGATCCTCCTCCAAGACTGTGCGTGGGGAAGAAGGTCCCTAGGGTGAACCCACCTGTTGAGGAGAAGGGAGGGGCTTCCAGGCTGGGGGCTCTGTCTGTAGGGGCGGGGCGTGCTATGCAGGTCACAGCACGTGCGTCATGGTCCCCCATGGCCCTTCCTGTTTTTCTGTTCTGGCCCTGCGTCTCTGAGATCATTTCCCTCTGGCCTGGTTTGGCCGGCTGCTGGCCCCAGCAGCTCTGCCCCAGCAGTAGAGGCGGAGGGCAGCAGTGTAGAGGCCTGGACCCAGCCCCCAGGGCACAGCAAGGACATCAAGGAAGATCTCTGCCCTGCAGGGACATTGATACTAAGTAAGGGAGCTGTTAATGAGGAGCCCCTGGGACCCCTGCCAAGCAGGTGTCTATGCCCTCTCCCTGAGGAGCCCAGATTTTATTGGGTGCTAGGCAAAGTGCCCACTGGGCCTGGCAGGCCCCGACATGTCCAATCCCCACGTGGAGGGACCACACCAGGCTGCTCTGGCGGGTGCCTTAATTGCACCCATTAGCATCCCGAATCTCTCCCTGAAGGACTAATGTGCCCCTCCCACCCCTTTGCCTGTAGCTCCAGCACCCAGGATGCCGTCCACCACAGGCCTAGCCTAGACCCTGGCTGCTGGGGCGTGGCTGGCGACCACAGAGCCACACCCCCTCCCAGTCCCATTCCATGGGTAGGAGACCTGGGCTCTGGCCCAGGTTTGTCATCTGAGCAATAAGTGTAGAGCAGGCCAGGGCTAAAGAAGCAAGGGCCTAGCCGGGCGCAGTGGCCCACGCCTGTAATCCCAGTATTTGTGGGGTGAGACAGGAGGATCACAGGTTCAAGGCCAGCCTCAGCACCTTGGTGAGACTCTCAGCAACTTAGCAAGACCCTGTTTAAAAAAAAAAAAAGCTGCGGGTCAAGGGGCAGGTGGATAGCACACACACTTGTAATCCCAGTACTTGGGAGGCTGATATAGGAGGATTGCAGGTTCGATACCAGCCTCAGTAACTTAGCAAGACTCTCAGCAACCTAGGGAGATCCTATTTCAAAGAAAAAAGGATTGGGGGTGTAGCTCGGAGGTAGAATGGTTCAGTCCCCAGAATCATTTAATAAATAAATAATTAGCTCAGCAGCTACCCCGGGTCCAAAAAAAAAAAAAAAGCAGCAGCAGCAAGGGCCTTGCCTGAGAAATGGGTGTTGGAGGGAAGGGGCCTCTTCCTGCTGACCCAGGGCCCAGGTAAACGGGTCCCCTGCAGCCCCCACTGACCCTCCACCAACCCCCATTTGCAGCTACCTGAATGACCTGGAGCGCATCGCACAGAGCGACTACATCCCCACGCAACAGGATGTGCTGCGGACCCGCGTGAAGACCACGGGCATCGTGGAGACACACTTCACCTTCAAAGACCTTCACTTCAAGTGAGCGGGCGCGTGGGCAGGGTGAGGGGCAGCACCTGTCAGCCTTCGAGGCAGCAGACGGGGCCCTGCTCTGAGATTTCTCCAGGCTGTGTCTTGGGAAGGCTTGTCTCTTCCACCCGGTACATCCGTGGTCACCTCCTGCTGGCTGCTCCCAGCCTCCACTGACCCTGCCACCTAAACATGCCCCAGCCCAGAGCCAGCAGGGAGGCAGCCGGGGGTCCTCAGCCCGCCGCCTCCCCGGGGCTCCCTGCCCAGCGCTAAGGCGCCCCTCCGTCCTCAGGATGTTTGATGTGGGCGGTCAGCGGTCCGAGCGGAAGAAGTGGATCCACTGCTTCGAGGGCGTCACGGCCATCATCTTCTGCGTAGCCTTGAGCGCCTATGACTTGGTGCTAGCCGAGGATGAGGAGATGGTGAGGGGCCGCGGGTGTGCTGGGCGCTGGGGTGGGGGCAGTGGCCATGGCTGACCTTACCGTCCTGTCCCCAGAACCGCATGCACGAGAGCATGAAGCTGTTTGACAGCATCTGCAACAACAAGTGGTTCACGGACACGTCCATCATCCTCTTCCTCAACAAGAAGGACCTGTTTGAGGAGAAGATCACACACAGCCTGCTGACCATCTGCTTCCCCGAGTACACAGGTAAGGTAGTGCACACGGGTGCCCCCCTCTGGACACTGGGGGAACCATGGGACACTCATGCCCCTCTGCACACTCGAGTGTGCATGCACACTCACGCACATTATCATGCTAAGTACACGCTCATACACACTATATGCATGTCTGTCCACAGGCACAGAACCTTGACGTACACGTAGGAAAGCATTTGCCTGCTTCACACACACACACACACACACACACACACACACACACACACACCACACACACACGTTGCCCCTTCACGTCTCCCACAGGCCCCAACAAGTACGAGGAGGCAGCCAGCTACATCCAGAGCAAGTTCGAGGACCTGAACAAGCGTAAGGACACCAAGGAGATCTACACGCACTTCACCTGCGCCACCGACACCAAGAACGTGCAGTTTGTGTTCGACGCCGTCACTGACGTCATCATCAAGAACAACCTGAAGGATTGCGGTCTCTTCTGAGGGGCAGCAGCCTGGCAGGATGGTGAGCCAGAGTGGGGCCCTTGAGCCCGGAGAGGGCCAGGTTGCGGACTGGGGAGAGAGGGGGCAAGCTTCTCTGGGAAAGTGGAGGGGCAGTCAGGGACCAGAGGGCAGGAAGGGCGAGCATGAGGCGGTGAGTCAGGTCAGCTGAGTGGCCCACAGGGCACTGAGGAGGTCACACATGTCCCACTGGCCGGACAGAAGGACCAGCTGGGTGTGGTGGCACACACCTGTAATCCCAGCGATCACAAGTTCAAGGCCAGCCTGGGCAACTTATCGAGAGCCTATCTCCAAATAAAACAAAAATTAAAAAAGGGCTGGGTATAGTTCAGTGGTAGAGGAGTTGCCTGGCATGGGCAAAGTTCTGGGTTCAATCCCCAGTACTTCAAGAAATAAAAAAAGATAAGGAGAGGGTCATTGTCTAGGGAGGCAGAGGAAGACACACCCTAGCCACCTCCTGACCCATGTTGTGACTCTCCCCTCTTCAGGGCCGCCGCCGACTCTGCTCCCCCAGCCCCTGAGGAGATGGGGGCAAGAAGACCACGCTCCCCGCCTGTCCCCCGGCCGCTTCTCCCCTCTTTCTGTTTTCAGCCCCCTTTCCGTCCCTTCCCTCAGCTCCAGACTTGGGGGGAGGGGCTCCACAGCCCCCCCCCAGCCCGCCCTTGTCTGAGGCCAGGAGCGGCCGTGGCCCCCTCTTCCTGGGCACCTGTTCTGACTTTCTGACCACTGTCTTGTTCTGGGGGAGCACATGCTGGACCTCCCAAGACCTGTGTCTGGAGGGGTACCCACTTCTCCAGCCCGGACCCCTGGCTTTGCCCAACACCAGCCCCAACCCAGCCCAAGTCCAAATGTTTACAGGGAGCCTCCTGCCCACCCCGCCCCTGCCGCTTGGAGGCCCCAAAGGAAAGAGCACAAGAAGCGGGGCCACCACCGTTCCCGGAGAACAGTCCGCCTGCTCGTCCTCGTAGCTTTTTAACAAAAAAGTAAAGGGAAAAAACAAACTGCAAACCTAGAAAACTTTTTAGAGAAAACCTATTTAAAAGCGTCAGATCCCGACCAGCACCCTCCCGACCCCCTTCCAGTGATTCTGTGCCTTGAGTGTGTCTGCGTGTTTACACCCGCCCCTCTGCTGGCCTCCCCTGTGCGGGGTGCCCCTGCCCTGCCCTCTGCGGAATTGGGTTCCAAGGGCTGTTCCAGACAACTGCCAATGTCACTGAGGGCCCGCCCCGCGGCCCGGGCCCAGGCTCCTTTAACCTACATGTAGCTCCTTAGCGCTAACCTAGGAACCGCCGCCGCTGCCTGCTGAGGGCCGGCCAGGCCCCTCATGCCCTCGCCCCAGGCCCGGGTCCTCCAGCGTTGAACACTTCCTGGCTTTTTTCACATGTTTTATGGAATTGTTCACATGGTTTGAAATAATAAAATGTAGAAAGAAAAAAATACCAAGAACTGCGGAGTTTTCTTCTCTTCCGGGGTAGTGAACGCGGCTGAGAAGTGTCGGGCGGCCACTCGGCTTCCCGCACAGACCTTGGACCCAGTGCCCCGGCCAGCTTCTGTGCTGGGCCTAGGTGCGTCCCCTCGCCTCCCAGCTGTCATTTTGAGTCTGGGGCAGCCTGGCAGAACAGCTGAGCAGAAGCTTAGGCGACTCTTCTGAGGGGTCCTTGCACCTTGGGAGGGGGACGAGGGATGTCCCTGCAGCCTCTGGTTCGGGAGTCATGACTTCTACCTCTCGGGTAGCAAGGCCCAGAGGCAGTGTGAGGTGCGAGGTCACAGCCAGGTGGCCTGCAGCCCGTGGCTAAACAGGTCTGTGCCCAGAAGACACCTCTGGACCTGAGGGGCAGGACAGCCGCTTCTTGTGGAGGGGGCTGGAGGGCTGCAGTTCTTGACTGTACTGGGGAGAGGGCTTTGAATGCCGGGGGCTCCAGGAGCTAAGGGGAGAGCCAGGTCCTCCAGAGACGGCGGGGCCGACGGGGCTGAGCCTCCCGGTAGGACTCGGTGCGCCCGGCCTCCACCGCGCGGGGCTCCGAGGCCAGCGCCTCCGCCTCCGGCCGCCAGGGGGCCCCGCAGCCCTGCCCGGCGCGGCCGGCTGGTCACGGACACCGACGTCACGGGCCGCGGAGGCCGCCGGGCACAAAGGCAGCTTTGTCTGGCGGCGGGACCGAGTGGCCGGGGTCGGCGCCGCAGAGGCGGAAGGAAGGGCCGGGCGGGGCCGGGGCTCCGCCTGCACACCTGCCGGTGCCCGGGATGAAGGGAAGAGATGGGAGCCCCAGCCTCGTCCCCGCCCAGGGCCTCGGGCACACGCCCCCGCCCGCCCGCCGCCTCCCTGCCTCGGAGGGCCGCTGGACCAGGAGAGGATCCCGCGCCATCCCGGGACCCCTGTCTTCCTGCAGAGGCTCAGGCCCGGGGAGCCCCAGATGTGCTGGGGGTGGGAGGCTGCTCGGGGCCGTGTCGCCATGCCTGCCCAGCAGGAAGCCAGCGCCGGAGACCGTTCCTTCCTTGTGTCCGGAGGGGGAACCCTGCACAGAGGGACCATTGAGGGCTGGCATTGTCTGCCTGGCGCACCCAGTGCCTCCCTCCCTGGGTGGGCCATGCAGGGCTCTGGCCAGGATCTTCCTTGGACCCAGCTTGGCAGTGGGTCTGGGTGGGGTCCTGGCAAGTAGGACCCTGGGTGCAGACAGCTAGGCCCCCACCTGCCCTTGGCCCTCCTATCCCAGCTCAGATTTCCAGGGCATAAGGCTCCATTGTCCCAGCACTGGCGGGGGCGGCTTTTCAATTCGGCCTTGTCTTTGGCAGTTGGGAAATTCCCAGCCATGGGGGGCGGCAGGCAGAAGGGGCTGCCCAGGTGTCCTGTACCCCACCTGGAGGGACTCCATGAGGTGGGCATCCCCTACTGCCTGGAGCTGTTCCTGGCTGGGCTGCAGTCCTTCCTCATCCCTTGGGAGCAGCTGGGTGAGGAGAGCAGGAAATTTAAGTGCTGCCTGTCCCTGTATCCCTGGAGCTCTCCCCATCTAAGAAGGCCCATCGTCCTGTCCGCACCCATGGGCAGCTGCAGCTAGGGGGCCCAGGACCCTTAGCAGGGCATACAGAGCCACAGAGGGACCCAGGCTCCTTCTCTAGTGTGGGATGGACTGTCCCCAGCCTGTGGGCACTGCCACGAGGCTGATCCGCCTCCAAGAGGCCTGGCCCACTTGAAAGAGCTGCTACTGATGTGGTGGTGGCCTTGATATTTTTAACCCATTGGGGGGAGGGAGCAGGAACAGCTGGGAAGAGAGCAAGAGATGAGCGTTAAGAGTCCCAGGCCTAAAGAGGAGAGAGTGCAGGAGGCAGGCAGGCCCCCCTCAGTTCCCCCAGGCCCAGCAGGTGGGCAGAGGCCCAGATGCCAGGTGCAGAAAGGGGAAGAGCCCTCTCCAAGGCTAGAGCCGGGCCTCCAAGGCTGCAGGGGCTGCCAAGGCGTGGGGGAACCCCTCCGCGTGTTCCTGCTCTCCTCAGAGTTCCTCAGAATCATTCCAAACACACCCTCAGACCCTGAGTGCCAAGCCAGTCATAAGCTGGAGGTCCTGACTCCCTGTGATGAGGCCAACTGGCTCCCAGAGGCCCTGGGTGTTGGGAGCGGCAAGGCCACTACAGTGTCTCTTGGCTGAGTTCTGGGTCTGAGTTCATCCCCAAGCATTGACCCCAATCCCTGTGTCTACTGCCCTAAAGCAGATTCTGGGGCCTTCGTCCCTGCCATGGGGATTCAGATACCCCCAACCCCCTTGGACTCTCGGAGTAGAAGGCAGCCCCTGTCACGCACCCGGAGTTGATGGCCTCCTGCCAACTGGGCTCTGTGTGCAGCTGTGTGAACGGCAAGTGTGTTCGAGCCTGCCAGCCGCTCAGCCCGTCACACATGGTGGGCGGCAGGGTCCAAGGGGAGCAGAGGGCAGGCCATGGGTCCCTTTCTCCTCCCTGCCTTCGTCTCCCCCTTGCCCGAGACGCAGCCGCACAGGAGCTCTTGGTTGGGAGAAGTTGTTCAGGATCTGCTCCCATAGACTCTGCTTTCTGACCTAGTGGGGGTGGGGAGAGTCCAGTTCTGGGGGCCTGAGATATGCCTTCTCATCAGTCCCTCATCCCCTCGAGACTCCCCGCAGGAGAGTGGAAGGGCTTCCTGCAGGCATGCTCTCTCCTGCCCCCACCCCGTGCCTGTCTTCCACTAGGTCCTGGGGTCCCGGGTGATGATAGCCCCTGCTTGCTGCTCCCCTACAGTGGGGAGCCTGGAGCCTGGCCCTGGGGCTTGAACTTGGCCTACAAGGGTCTGTGGAGGGTGAATGGTGAGGAAGAGTCTGGCAGGGACTACAGGGGAAGGGCCTACAGGGTGGAGGGCACAGCCTAAGCGAAGTCTTAGCAACAAAAAGGTCCCGCATCCCAGAAACATGGTGGCTGGAGCACGGGCGGGCTGAGCTAGGGAGGGTGCTATGAATGCCAGGCTAGGAGTGTGCAACCCCCACAAGTTCCCCCATCCCAGACACTGATCCCCAGCCCTGCCTACTGCCCTAAAGGAGGTCTCAGGGCCCTCATCCCTGCTGTGGGGACTTGTGTCCCCTGCCAGCCCACTTGGGCTCTCCCAGTAGAAGGCAGCTGCCTTCTACCTAGCAAGCTCTTTTTTTTTTTTTTTTTTTTTTTTGCGGTACCAGGGATTGAACGCAGGGGCATTCTACCTCCGCGCTACGCCCCGGGCCCTATTTTCTTTTATGCTTTATTTTGAAACCGAGTCTCACGAAGTTGCGGAGGGCCTCACTAAAGAGAGAGAGAGAGAGAGAGAGACAGGGAGAGAGCGAACTGAGGCTGGCCGCGAACCCAGATCCTCCGGTCTCCGCCTCCCAAAGTACTGGGATTACAAGCGTGCGCCACCATGCCCGGCCTCTAGCAAGCTCTTAAAAGCTGAGTCGGGGCATGAGGGAGCAGGGTCTCCCAGGGGATGGGGGACAGGAGATGTGTGGGGAGAGGGGCAGCACAATGACCCCAGGGACACAGCTTGAGGGTAGGGTGAAAGGTCATGCTTCAAGCTGTAGGAGGCTTGTGCTATCTTCAGAGGTTCAGAAGATCCTCTCCTAGAGATCCCAGGAGGGTGGGCTTGGGCACTGCTAGGGGTAAGTGTGTGTGTGGGGGGGACTGCTGAAGTGAGAACTCCCAGGAGTCCCCAGGGGAGGGAGGGAGGCTGAGATGGGGCCCTTAGCACAGGGTCAGAGAGTCAAGGCAAGCCCAGGTGCAGTGGAGCACACCTCTAATCCCAGCACTTGGGAGACTGACACAGGAGGATCACAGGTTTGTGGCCAGCCTCAACAACTTAGTGAGGCCCTGTTTCAAAATAAAAAATTTAGCCGGGCGTGGTGGCGCATGCTTGTAATCCCAGTACTTGGGAGGTGGAGACCGGAGGATCCGGGTTCACGGCCAGCCTCAGCTACTTAGTGAGGCCCTCCGCAACTTCATGAGACCCGGTTTCAAAA
>PVJS01061524.1:0-10970 GCA_004027185.1 Glis glis | reverse complement strand
TTTGTGTGTGTGTGTGTGTGTGTGTGTGTGTGTGTGTGTGTGTGTGTATGTGTGTGGTACTGGGGGTGGAACCCAGGATCCTTCTACCTCTGGGCTAAACCCCCAACCCTATTTTATTTTTTATTTGTAAACAGGGTCTCGCTAAGTTGCTGAAAGCCTCACTAAGTTGCTGAGGCTGTCCTCAAACCTGCGATCCTCCTGTCTCAGACTCCTAAGTAGAGAATCGTCTTTTAAAAAGAGAAACAGAGCATGCTTGTAATCCTAGTACTTGGGAGGCTGAGCCCGGAGGATCCAGGTTCGCGGCCACCCTCAGCTACTTAGTGAGGCCCTCCGCAACTTCATGAGACCGGGTTTCAAAATAAAGTATAAAAAAATAGGGTTGGGGGTGTAGCTCGGAGGTTGAACGCCCCTGGGTTCCGTCCCCGGTACCACAAAAAAAAAAAAAAAGAGAAACAGATAAAACTAGAAGATGTAATGTGCTGTTACAATATGTTGGACAAATCTATCAAAGTTTAAAATATGCACTCTGAGCAATTTTATTTTTCAGAATTCACTCTGTCATTATAATTGTATACATATATGGATAGTCTTCACAACATTGTAACAGAAGAGAGAAAACATCCTCAAAGTCCACCATTAGGGGCTTGGTTAAATAAACAGTGGGGCAGTTGTTAGGGAAAAGACAGAGACATGGAACATTCTTGAGGACAGATTGTGAAGTGGAAAACGTGTGCTGCTCGAATGCACCCTTGGGCAAATGTTAAAATCAAAGTCAGGGTAAGTTGAGGCCAAATAGTATTGTCTCAGAATGGAACTTCGGGGATGCAAGAGCGAATCTGAAATTCCAACCACAGTGTGTAATTATTCTTATGATTTTGCTGTTAAGACTGCTAAGGGTCAGGTTTTAAGTGTGACATTACCCTACAGCAACAGCCATTGCCCCGCATGGTCAGCTCCTGGAGTCGCTTGGCTGCGGCTTTGTCGTAAGAAGCAGACGCCCACTTTCCACAGAAGAACAGAAGAGAAGCCAGATATTTTTTGCTATTACATTTTCCTGTACTTTTTTCTTTCCTTCATTCTCTGTAGATTCCTTATGATGTCTGGATCAAAGGTGATTCAATCATGGATATTGTACACGATTCAGTAATTTTTTCTGCTTATGAAATGTTGAAGTAGAAAAGCTGACATTCTTTTTTAAAAAATTCATTTTCATAAGATGTGAATTCCCAAATATAATTTATTCTTGAAAGACTCATAACCTAAATGGAATTAAATTCCAAAAATTAAACATAATTCTTAAAGGTTATTTTTCTGATATAATGAATGTGAAACAGACATCAAACCAGTTGACAAATATTAGAATTATGATTTAATCAAATCTCTATTATTCTGCCTTGGATTATTGAAAATTGTTGAACATATATTGGCTCACAAAAACTATAATGTTCTTCCTAAAATTATCTAGCTAATATTCTCAATATTCACTTCAACTCTCAGTCTAAGGAAACACTTCAACGCACACGATGTACATATACAAAATTATCAATGCCAATCTCAATATTGTGCAGGGGAAAGGGGAGGTAGCAGGATGGGAGCCGAGGGGAGGCTCACCGAGTGCTGTGTGCATGTATGTCTCTGTTGCTCTAACTTCTTCATGATGCACGAGTACAATGCACCCGTAAAAAACAGTGCTTAATTGTTTTTGAACATTAAATTAGCAGCTTTCACAATTTTCATTAATTATTGTGGTATTTCAATCTCATAATACTAAATAGACATATATAGTTGAATTGACTAATATATTTTTTGGGGGGGGGAGTGTGCTGGGGATTGAACCCAGGGGCATTCTACATCCAAGCTACACCCCCCAGCCCTTTTTTATTTTGAAATGGGGTCTTGCTAAGTTGCTGAGGCTGGCCTCCAACCAGCGATCCTCTTGTCTCAGCTTCCCAATACTGAGATAACAGGCGTGTGCCACCATGTTCAGTGACTGATAGAATTTTAACATATAAAGCATAAAAGAGATTTTTGCTTCAAGGTTTATCTAGATGTTGATAATGAGTATCATCTATTAATAAATCTACATGGCAAGCCGGGCGTGGTGGCACATGCTTGTAATCTCAGTACTTGGGAGGCTGAGACAGGAGGATCGCAGGTTCGTGGCCAGCCTCAGCTACTTAGAGAAGCCCTTTGCAACTTAGTGAGACCCTGTTTCAAAATAAAATATAAAATAGGGCTGGGTAAGCCAGGTGTGGTGGCACATGCTTGTAATCCCAATACTTGGGAGGTTGAGACCAGAGGATCCGGGTTCGCAGCCAGCCTCAGGTATTTAGTGAGGCCCTCTGCAACTTAGTGAGACCCTGTTTCAAAATAAAGAACAAAAAATAGGGCTGGGGTGGAGCTCAGAGGTAGAATGCCCCTGGGTTCAATCCCCAGTACTGCAAAAAAAAAAAAAAAAAAAGAGAGAGAGAGAGAGAAACAGAGCCGGGTAGAATGCCCCTGAGTTCAATCGCCAGTCACACACACACACACACACACACACACACACCCCTACATGGCATGGTTTGTACATGTTGCTAATGTTGATATTCTGACTACCATGATAGCTTTATGTAATCATGACTGTAGATCAAGCACAAGCTTGACATATTATAAGTGATGTTGAAGTAGGCATTCAGCTATTCAGACTTCCAAAAGCCGAGGTTGAAAGTCAATTTGTGCAAGTTTGGGGATAAAATTCAAGGCCAAAACCAAACTTTGGTGGATTCATGTGTACACAAACATAAATACAAACAGTCCCAGACTTATAATGGTTCAATTTAGGATTTTTTTTAACTTTGTGAGGGTGCCAAAGCAATACAAATTCAGTAAAAACCATACTTCAAATTTTGAATTTTTATTTCCCCCCCGACTAGTGAGGTACTGTATGATATTCTCTTGCTATACCGCAGTGGCAGTGAGATGCAGCTCCCAGTCAGCCATATGAGATATTCAGTCCTTTATTATAAAGTAGGCTTTGTGTTAGATGATTTTGCCCAACTGTAGGCTAATACGTGTTCTAAACACATTTAAGGTAGGCTAGGCTAAACTATGATATGTGATAAGTTAGGCATATTAAATGCATTTTTTTTTTGCAGTACTGGGGATTGAACCCAGGGTCATTCTACCTCCGAGCTACACCCCCAGCTCTATTTTTTATTCTTTATTTTTGACACAAGGTATCACTAAGTTGCAGAGGGTCTCACTAAGTAGCTGAGGCTGGCCCTGAACCTGTGATCCTCCTGTCTCAGCCTCCCAAGTACTGGGATTACAAGAATGCACCACCACACCCTGCCAAATTTTAATTTCTAAAGAAGTAAACATCAGCCTCCACAACCCATTGAAGCTAAAAAAAACTTCTACAGTCCTTCTCATTCTTCTTATTAAAGTGGAAAAGTCCTGGTGGCCCAAAAGTGAGACAGCCACAGTAGGCCACATCCAGCAGTGACCCGGCCACGGCACCTCACTTGGAGCCATTGTGAGGGAGTCTCCAGGATGGCTATGTCAGGCCCTCACTGCTGCTGGGTTTTGTCCATTAGTTCAGGGAACTCTTGGTGGTGACCTGTTGGACTCTAGGATAGTTAGTGGTTTGGTGGATTGGTGGCTTTGGATCTGATTTGTTGGTTTGGGCTTTTGACTTTGTTGTTTTGTGTGTGTGTTTGCTTGTTTGGGTTTGTTATTTTGCTGTACTTTTTTTTGTTGGTTTGTTGTTGTTTGGGGTTTTTTTAGCTATCATTAGTTGCTATTGCAGCTTTCGATGGACAATGCTACAAGAGAGAGTAGACAGGCCTGGCCAGGCCTCATGCGGGCAGCTCTCTGTGAGGATGTCCTCATGGACAATTATATGGTCCTGAGGGACATTGGCAAGGGCGCTTTTGCCTGGGTCAGACTGGTCTACCATATCCTTACCAGGTCTGAGGTGGCTGTGAAGGTCTTGTCTTTGTTTAGGGACAATCCCTTCATTCAATCGGAAATTGCTATCATGAGGGCAGTGGAGTGCCCAAATGTTGTCCAGCTGTTTGAGATCATAGGCTGAGCCAACTTCATCTACCTGGTGATGGAGCACGTGAGCAGGGGGCCTACTGCTGCACTGCATCTGGCAGTCGGCTGGCATGGAGGAGGAGGAGGAGGAGGAGGAGGAGGAGGAGGAGGAGGAGGAGGAGGAGGCCAGGAGGGTGTTCAGGCAGGTCGTGAGCAGGGTGCGCTATTTCCACAAGAAGGGCATTGTTCATAGGGACCTGAAGCCGGAGAACATCCTCCTGGATGTGGAAGGGAACGTCAAAGTCATTGACTTTGGGCAGAGCTGCCGCTTTACCGCTGGGCAGAAGCTGACCACCGTCTGCTACGCTGTACTCCCACCTACTGTGCCCCAGAGGTCCACCAGGGGCAAGGGTATGGCCCTGAGGTAGATGTCTGGGGCCTGGGTGTCGTCCTCTACTGTATCCTCTCAGGCTGCCTCCCGTTCAAGCGCACCACCTTGGAGCAGCTGAGGGAGCAGGCACTGGAGGGAAGGTACTCGGTGCCCCTCACGTTTCCTCCCAGGCGCGAAGCCTCATCAATAGCTTACTGACTGCTGACCGGGCCCTGAGGCCCACGGCTGCAGAAATCCTGGCGCACCTGTGGCTGAGACAGGGCCAGGAGCATTCACCTCCTCCTATCTAGCTGCTCCCCAAACGCCCGAACCCCGCAATCCTGAGCATGATGCGTCACCTGGGTTGCGACCCACACCAGACCTGGCTGTCAGTGGTGACAGGACGTCTGACCATGCCATGGCGACCTACCTGCTAATCCAACACCAGGTGAGCAGCGGTGCAGGGCCCGAGCACGGGGTGTGGTGCCACCCCTATCCCCAGAAGACCCTTCCGCCTTCCTGCTGCGGTGAGGAGAGCCCGCCAGCCCGACCTCTGCGCCTGCCGGTTGGTGGCCTCGAAGGACCCGTCAGCCCAGGAGGACACGCAGTGCCGGCCGAAGGGCGGCCGAGGGGACAGCCTGCCTGCCATTGCCCTGAGCTGCCCGGCGTAGGGGACCCACTCCCAGCGCAGCCCCCCAGCTTGGCCCCGGCGGCCCCCAGGCCAGCCCCTGCAAGAGCAGAAGCAGCACAGAGGAGGCAGAGGGAAGCTGGTCCTCCAGGGACCGGCAGAAAAAGCCCCCCCTGCACCCCGCAACCCCATGGCGAGCCGGACTCCAGTGCCCGGGACGGCAGGAAGGGCTGGAGGTGGTCACCAGGAGGGTTTTCACCGGCATCCTCCGCACGTGCTGCTGCTGTGTGCTGGGCCCTGGAGCCAACGAGGTCCAGAGGGAGGGACAGAGGCACGCACGCTCAACAGCAAGATGGCTCCCGAGAAACCAGGCAGATGAGGTGGATGAAACCCACGCCCTGGACCCTGACTCTGGACTCAGCTCCAGGACCAGGAGAGGTGCTCCAACTGTCAGCTGTCACGGGCTGCTCCAGTCAGAGGCCCCGCCTGTGAGAAACTGGAGACTTTCCCAGGAAACACACTCCCATTTTCCTGAGATGATTAAGGAGATTCACTTTTTGTGGTACTAGGGATTGAACCCAGGGGCACTCTACCTCTGAGCTACACTCTTAGCCCCCCCCACCCCATTTTTATTGTGGTACTGGGGATTGAACCTAGGGGCATTCTACCTCGGAGCTATACCCCCAGGCCTATTTTTTTTTCTTTATTTCGAAGCAAGGTCTCACTAAGTTGCGGAGGGCCTCACTAAATTGCTGAGGCTGGCCTTGAACCTGCAATCCTCCTGTCTCAGCCTCCCAAGTACTGGAATTACAAGTGTACGCCACGACGCCCACCCACCCCCCCTTTTTGAAACAAGATCTCGCTAGGTTGCTGAGGCTGATCTTGAACCTGTGATCCACTTGTCTCAGCCTCCAAGTACTAGGATTACAGGCATGTGCCACCACGCCCGACTAGGAAATTCACTTTTTAATATATACATTTTCATACTGTTTGTTTTTTTTAAAACCCCATGCAAGCTGGGTGTGGTGGTGTACATTTGTAATCCTAGTACTTGGGAGGCTGAGACAGGAAGATTGCAGGCTCAAGGACAGCCTCAGCAAGTAGTGAGACTCTCATCAACCTAGTAAGACCCTGTTTCAAAATAAAAATAAAATAGGACTGAGGATGTAGCTCGGAGGCAGAAAGCCCCTGGGTTCAATCCCCAGTACCAAAATAAATAAATAAATAAATAAATACCATGCATGAATTACTTATAAATAAATATCTACTCCACTCATTTAAGGGATTACTAAAACAACATATGTTGAATGAGAGATGTGAATGTACTCCTGAGGGTGGCGCTGTGCAAGGTGCAGGTCATTAAGCAGGAACTGGGTGCTCCCTGTCACATCTAGGTGAGCTGTAGGCCACACTGGGCTCCTGGGAGCCTGCACCCTGGGAAGCTCCTGAGGGCGAGTTCCTGGGTGGGGGTTGAGAGTGCTCAGTGCTGTGTAGAGCTGACTAGGAATGTCCCAAGGGTAGAGGTTCCCATGTCCTGCCACTTGGACACTGGGGTGCAATCCTAGGGAAAATGGCTCCCTTTTTGGGTATTTGGAAGGGCCTTATGGGTAGGGATGAATTTTCCAACAAATATCAGAGTTCAGCCCTCTACAGTCACCATGGCCACAGAATTAGTACCTAAGGACTAAGTGAGGGCCTGTTGGCAGAGCAGCTTTACCAGAAGAATCCATCCTGGGCCAGCCTGCAGGGTTTCTGCGGTGGATCATCGGGGGTGCCATGTAGTGGAGGCCTCAGAGTGATCTGAACAGATAGCTCTGCTGGGACAGAAGTAGCAGGTCCTGTGAGAAGGCCCAGGGCCACAGAGAGCACCCTCCAGTGGCCCTCCAGTTGAAAGCCTCCTTCCTCAGAACTGCACCAGGTCTCAGGAGCACCTGGGGCTCTGGACCAAGGTGCACGGCCCATCGGCTGGTGTTATGGTTTGGATTCAGAATGTCCATAGACCTCATGGAGACAAGGCAGCCATGTTGGAGGTGGGACTTGGTTGCTGAGGAGGGGTCTCTGGGGGCATGGCTGTGGAGATTATATATGGTCCCCCTCCTCTCCTTGCTTTCTCTTTCCCTCTCTTGCGTCCAGTCTCCTTGATGTGAAGCAGAGCCCTGGCACACACACACTCTCTCTCTGCCTCTCGTGCCATGCTCTGAGCTCTGCAAACTTCACTTAGCTAGCCTAACATGGACTGAACCCCTGTGATCTCCAGAACTGTGAGCAAATAAACCTTCCTTCCTCTAAGTTGTGTGGTCAGGTGTTTTGGATTATAGCAGTGAGAATGCTGACGGAAACAGCTGGTATTAATAGCTGGGTGCTTCTTTTCTGCTGGAAGCTCCCCTGTAGAATTCTGCAATTCAAGGAAACAATACTCTTCCAATTGGCTCTCCCAGGAAGACATTTCCCCAGGTCCTGTGTGAGGATGATGGATTCAGGGTGCCCACTTTCCCCAGATGACCCAGCCCGGACTAGCAGTTCTTTCATTGTTTTTTTTTTTTAATACACTGGGGATTGAACCCAGGGGCATTCTACCTCTGAGCTACACCCCCAGCCCTTTTTATTCTTTATTTTTGAAACAATGTCTTGCTAAGTTGCTGAGTGTCTCCCTAAGTTGCTGAGGCAACTGAGATCCTCCTGTGTCAGTCTCCCAAGTACTGGGATTACAGGTGTGCACCACCACACCCAGCTAGTAGCAGTCATTTCTATGGCCAAGATTCTCTTCAGAGGACTGGTACTGTTGCACTTCTACCAGCACTGTATTCTCATTTTATTATTACTAACCCTAATACCTAACAATGGTGAGTGCTTATTACCTACCAGCCTTCACTTCTGGGAATTTATACTAAGGACAAGATATCTGTATGAGGAGGTTCAGGATAGTATACTTTGGTAAAGGAAGCTTTGAAACAAGAGTAGTTTAAATAAAATAAATTTATATAATAGAATGCTACCTTTATATAATAGAGGAGAATAAATGTAAGAAATAGAATGGGCACTCTTATGTAATAGAAAAAGAATTTATATAATAGTATGTTTAGGGTTTTTCAACCATTATGCCAACTTTTTCAAAATAAATCTTACTTAGTGGTGTTAACAAATGCAATATATAAAAACAACTTTCTCTGGTTGAAGTGGTGGGAGTGGGAGTATTGTTACCTGTAGGCTTGGCAAACACGGCCCCCTCTCCTCTCCCCTCCTTACCCATTATAAGGGCAGCTGAAAGGGATCCTGAGGTTTGCAGAAGAGTTTTTAACAATCTAAGAAAATAATGATATAATGGTATGTGTTAAATCAGAATAAAAACCATACACATAGTATGTCTTAATCTTATAAAATACCCCCCAACTCACACACAACCATAGAAAAATGCCTGGGGAAAATATTAAAATAATGCTGATTGTTTCTTGGTTAGATTTTAGGATATTAGTATTTTCTTTTTATTAGGTTTTTGTTTTCCAAACTGTTTCATCTTCTTCCTCTCCTTCTTCCTCTTCCTTCCTCTCCCTCTTCTCTTTTTCTTTTTCACTTATATGAGAGGTGCACGGTGCAAGCTCATGTGAGGGCCATCTTGGCTGCAACACATTATGGCCAGGAGTGGGTGTGTGTTTCTGAACCCAAAATTTCTTTATTGAACATGTACCATAGATATAATCAGGGGGAAGGCCGGGCGTGGTGGCGCACGCTTGTAATCCCAGTACTTTGGGAGGCGGAGACCGGAGGATCCGGGTTCGCGGCCAGCCTCAGCTCTCTCTCTCTCTCTCTCTCTCTCTCTCTCTCTCTCTACTTAGTGAGGCCCTCCACAACTTCGTGAGACCCGGTTTCAAAATAAAGTATAAAAAATAAGGCCGGGGGTGTAGTGCGGAGGTAGAACGCCCCTGGGTTCAATCCCTGGTATTGCAAAAAAAAAAAAAAGATATAATCAGGGGGAAATAATAATAATAATAATAATTATTATCATTATTATTACTATTATTGTGTGTGATCGAACCCAGGGGTGTTCTACCTCTAAGCTACACCCCCTAGCCCCATTTTATTTTTTATTTTGAGACGGAATCTCACCAAGTTACCACACACTGGCCTTGAACCTGTGATCATCCTGTCTCAGCTTCCCAAACAGGGATGAAATTATTTTAAAGAGGTTTTTATTCTATTTTTCCCAATACTTACCCCAACATTCAGTTGGCACCAAAAACTCAGAGATTTGTCCCTCTGGTGTTTTCTTCCATGATAAAATTTTATATATATATATATATATATATATATATATGTATATATAACAATTATAAATTATATATATATAACAATTATGTTATATATATATAACAATAAGTTATAATGAAGATCAAATACAGCATTTTAATTAGTATCATTACATAAATAGGCTCATGGTCTAACCAAGCAGTAAACAATGATTACATTTCCTCCCTGATGTGCCTTTGTTTTTCCTGGTACAGATAATTATCTCCTTGTTGAAGGGTAGAGGATGAGACAGGGATGGGATGAAGAAAGGGATCCTGGAGTGGTTGTCAGAGTTCTAATTTTGACCTGGGCAATCGTTACAAAGGTGTTTGCCCTATGTTCACTAAGCTATATTTTATTTCATATGGCTTTTCTGTACATGTGTTTTATTTTATTTTTAAAGTTTAAATAAATCATGAAATGAGAACAAAAACTTGAAGGTCTTGCTGAAGCTGAACACAGATTTTCACCAACCTTTCTTTTCAGTCCCCACCTTCCTCAAACCTGGTTCCTTCAGTTTCTGGTTCTTTCTGAAACCCCTTGGGTACTTAGGTTTGACCCACATTCCCACTAACAGATGATTGCTGTACTCCATCTGTTTTTGGTCTTTATGTACACTTGGCCCTCCCTATTCACAGGTTCGACATCCACAGATTCAACGAACTGCCGATGGGAAGTATTGGGGGAGGGAATGCATCCGTACTGAACACATAGACTTTTTCTTTTTGTCATTATTTGCTTAACAATGCAGAATAACAACTGTTTACATAGATTTATGTTGCACTAGGTATCATAAGTAATCTAAAGAAGATTTAAAGTATACAGGAGGATGTATATAACTTATATGCAAATACTACTCCATTTTATATAAGGGACTTGAGCATCCACAGATTTTGGTATCCTCAGGAGGGATGTGTCGTAGAACTGCTTCCCTGAGAATACTGAGGGACAGCTGTATTATGACATGGGATTATAGATACATCCTAGTTTTATTGAAAATAGTGACAGAGCTTTCATTTTTTATTCTCTTTGCTTTTGGGGCGATTTTGAAAGAAGGGGAGGAAATGTCTTCATATCACTATCTCAAATTCCTAAGTTTCTGCCTTGGTTTTCAGTATAATCATGGTTAAGATTTTTTGGTTTCCTCTATGCTCTATCCTCTAAATTTTCTGTAATGAATATGTATGACTTTCATAACAAGAAAGTGCACACACATAAAAAAGTTATTTGAACACAAAAGGGTCCAAAAAGGCCTGGAGCTCTGGCTGCTGCATCTTCCTACTCTCTTGCTGAGCCAGCTGGGCTCCAGAAGCCCTCCTGCCTCCACACTTGAGCTGTCCTGACACCTGCCAGAGATCACCACGCCCTCCCTATCTGGAAGCCCCGAGGAAGCTCTTATCTGGAAGCTGAGGGTCCTTAGCTCTGGGCTGGGGCTGGTTGCTGAATAGCCTTTGCCAACCACGCCAGCTCATCTGCATGCAGCGTGGAGCCTCTCATGCATTCCGAATGGTCATGCTTCCAAGGCACAAGTGTTTATAAAAGGAGAATTCAGTGTGTGTGTGTGTGTGTGTGTGTGTGTGTGTGTGTGTGTGTATGCAGACCCATGTGTTGACAGGCACCCGAAAGTTTACAATCCCAGTGACGCCATTTTTTTTTTTTTTTTTGTAC
>PVJS01061523.1:0-10970 GCA_004027185.1 Glis glis | reverse complement strand
AATGGATAGATATTATTGGTACTAGGATTGAATTTAGGAGTGTTCTACCTGTAAGCTACACCCTAACCCTATATTTATTTCTTTGTTTATTTATTTATTGTACTGGGGATGGAACCCAGAGGCATTCTATCTCCAGGCTACACCCCCAGCCCTACTTTAGTTTTTATTTGGAAACAGGGTCTTGCTAAGTTGCTGAGAGCCTCACTAAGTTGCTGAGGCTGTCCTCGAACCTGTGATGGTGTCTCAGCCTCCCAAGTACTAGGATTACAGGCATGCACCACCATGCCCAGCTTATTTTTCATTTTGAAACAGAGTCTCACTAAGTTGCTGAGGACCTGGCTATATTGCTGAGGTTGGCCTTGAACCTGAAATCCTCCTATCTCAGCCTCCCAAGTATTGGGATTACAGGTGTGTGCCACCACACTCGGCAACATATATTTTTATCTAGAGAAATATATTTATGACACTGTTTCTAACAAAAGCAAATTACAAACATTCTGGTAAGACCAAAAGCACGATCTTGTATGTATGTAGATTTAGCATAAACTGTTTAGTTCTAGCATAGTTGCTAGACCTAGAAAATCCATCTATGCTTTGGTCATCTTTTAATATTTGATTCAATTCAACAGACCTGTATTATTCTGCTCCATTGTGGCAAGAATTGCACAATGCGCTGCTCACACTTGACTTCAGGGAGTATGCAGTGTGCTGGGGAAAGGACCTAATTCATCGCGTCAAGTGGTTTAACAAAGGCATGCTTAAAGTGCTATGACTCCATAGATGAAAGAACAATCTTTCTGAGTAGTAGGAGAGAATGGGAGTTGAGAAAGCAATAGAGAAGAAATGATGCTTGAGACAGGCTTTGAAGCCCAAGAGTTTGCCAGCTGGGGTGAGAGTTTTGAGAAGAGAGAAGAGTGTAAACAAATGGATGGGAGTTTAAAGGCATCTTGCTTATTTGAGAAACTGTAAGTGGTCTCCCATATAAGTATGAAGAATTAATTAGAAGATGAAACTAACGAGGAAGTTGAGGATCACAGCATGAAGAATATTCTATGCCATTACGTTTAAACTTCCTTCAGGAGCAATGTAGAGTTATTGACATATTTAAGCAGGAGAATAAAATGATCACACTTAGGACAATAGCTCTGATAAGGTGTAGTCAAGTTGAGTTTTCCTAATGTCCTTGTTTGATATACTTAACTTGACCACGGAAATGATATTTATTGCCTTTACCCTAAGAGCCCCTGTAATTCTTTAAGTTCTCCGAGTTTCTTGTCTTTGATGGAACCTTGGTTGGCAGGAAGGCACTGCCTTTTTTCCCCCTTTCCATCTTGTCATTCCTGAAGTTCAAGGCAGGGGCAGTGAGTCATCAGCTCACCCGCCATGCTTTTCCTGCTAGCTACTTTATCTTTTTCCTCAAGCCAGTTTCTCAACCTCACACTCAGGCTTTGTTGAGGTATCTTGGGTGGGGCCTAATCTTGAAGCCATAATACTTTGAATGACCCCTGGCTCTGAAAACCATGTCCTTAAATATTAGTAATTTAGGGAGATTATCCTACAAAGAACTGTTCCTTTGACCTCTGAGTCACATTTGGCTGATTAAGAATAATCTATATTTGCTTTCCCTTCGTAAGGAGGAAGTGACCATGACATATAAACCATGATATAGAAAACAACTAATAACACAAATGGGGAGTGGGAGAAGGTAGGGGAGAATTTGGGTCAAATAGACTTGCCTCACTGGTGAATTACTCCATGAAGGCTCTCTCTATTTTAACATTCATGCTTATAAAAGGAAATAGTTTCCCTTTCTGCTTTTTTTTTAACGTTAAAAGCAGCCTAAACCATAGTTTCTTTCTTGCCTGGTATTGAGTGTATGCCAAATCTACCCTAAACTGCACAGATGGAAAAAATTAGTCTATGTCTGTGGTACCTCTGGGGTTGAATATTTTTAGTACTTAAATCTTTAGCTAAAGATTCTTTCTTCCAACACTCTCAAAGAATCATTTTATTGTTATAGAATGGATGAACTCACTGAGAGAAAAATTAGCAATATCATGTTTTTGTTTATCTCTTCATAGTTAGTGTGGGCTTTTGAATGCCCTTCAACTAGTGTGTGGAATAACCTTGGGAACATTCCCATTTTACAAATTAAGAAAGAAAATCTTAGTCTCAACATCCAGAGAGTTAGAAGAATCTAATCTTGAATCCCGGTCTTCTCACGTTAGTGTGGGGATCTCTCCTACCTCCCTGGCATTAAACTGAGATCTATTTTCCCCTCAGTAGGTATGAAACTTAGGAAGAAATTTCTTTGACTTTCAACCTCAAAGCCCAGTTACTTTCATCCATTAACCCATTTGACACATATTTATTGAGTGGCTACTATGGATAACATAGATGCTAGGGATACAGAAATAAATATGACAAAATCCCTGTTCTCTTGTAGAGCTGATATTCTAGTTGAGGGGAAAGAAGAAAATTAGGTAACACTTACTGAGTGTTTACTGTGTGCTAGCTCTTGTTCTAAGTGATTTGCATGTAATCCCTACTAGTGCCTATTATCCTTGTCATAAAAATCAGGAAACTGAGGCAGAGAGAGGTTAAAGAACTTTCCTAAACCCACATAGTAAATGATACCACTCTAAGATTTGGAGAGGCCAACTAATTAGCTTAATGACTGTGCTTCTTTTATATTTTTCAGTTTAGTTGTCTTCCATTTAAATAAGGTCAAATTTTCCATTAACAATCTTCCTGTATACATCTTTTTCTATTAGTCCTTAGTTGATTTTTGTTTTAAATTGAGAAGGGGACAACAGCTCTTCCTTCTCAACAAGGGAGACTTAGTTTACCTGTAAATGATAAGAATGTTAGTCTTATACACTGGAAAAAGGCGAGGAAGCCCCTGAGAGTTCTTAATTTTCAGCTTCGCTGTACTTCTATCTGGAAACAAAGTCATATTTACTAGTCTAGATATTTATCTTACAAATAACAAAAGTTCCCCAAAGAGTAAAAACCTGTTCTGTAAGCTGTTTGTATGCCTCAAATAAATAGTGAATTCAATGACCACCTTTTGCAAATTTCTCTAGTCTCAGCTTTCTTTATGAGCTTGTATTTAAAATGTATTTATATGGAATTTCAGAAGCAGCCTTGTCTTAAGTGAGCACTACTGGATCTTCATAACAAAAGTACATATTTATTCTGAGAAAGCGAAAGCAGGTATCAAACATATTCAAATTTTGCATTTTGAGACTTGTGGAAGAGTGGGTTGACAAATAACTAATGATTAATTGGATCTGCCAAACATGGGTACCAGTGAAGTTTGCCCACCAGAATGCATCTATCCACCTCCGTTCACACAAATCACTTCCTCTGGAAAGGGGCCCATGGCAAAAGTAGGCATATGGGAATGATTCACTTGGGGAAAGTTGTACCCAGAATTATCAAAACAGTTTGCTTTCTGTCTCTATATCCATGCCATATTATTATTTTTTTTTACCCAAAGGAACCACCTGCTATTATGGCTGTGACACCTGAAAAGCTTTCTGTATATTGCAGGAGATTGCTCATGCATGGGTGGGTTTTCAGGCTGTTCAGTGATATTTTAAAAAATGGTTCTTTAAGGGAAATATTCTCGGAGACTGGAACATTGCCTTGTCTTATCAAAATTGCTCAGTAGCCTTGTTCACAAATACCTTAAAACAGTGAGCTACAGATGGAATTCAGTAGAATACATACTGAGCTAATTTCCTTTGTGTGACATTACCCAGAGAAATCAAGCTGTCAGTATCTTGAAGAATAAGCCTGCAAAAAGAGTTGGCAGCCAAAGCCATGGGAAGCAGCACTGATGAAGAGCTTGCCCTTCACAAGCCTCTGCCCACTTTCCCAAATTCAACTTTTACAAACACACAGATTCAGTATGTTTGACTTGGGGTGGTTATATGGGGGGGATAACAATGGCAGGTACGAGGCTGAAAAAAAAATCTTGACTCTATAAATCTTTCTGGATATTCCAGGACTTTAGGTATATAGAATGTCATACTCCGGGCTAACTAGAGACCATCATATCTAAATTATGCCTTTCCTTTATTGAACTTTAGTTCAACCATTTAACTCATATTTGATGAGTATCTCTTATGTATGGTCACTATTTTAGGTGTTATATAGTATAAAAGAAAGAAAGAAAAAACTCCTTCTGTGCATAGGCTAAAAAAGCTAAATGTTTGCCGGGCATGGTTACACATGCCTGTAATCCCAGGACTTGGGAGGCTGAGACAGGAGGATCACAGGTTCAAGGCCAGCTCAGAAACTTAGTAAGACCCTGTTTCAAAATTAAAAAAAAAAAATAAAAAGGGCCGAGGGTGTAGCTTGAGGTTAGAGTGCCTTGAGTTCAATCTCCACTATCTATAAAAAAAAAAAAGCTAAAAGTTTTATTTCCTAGACTCCCTTGCAGCTAGGGTTCAGACATAATTTACTTTTTGCTAGTTATATACCATGGTGCAATCTTGATTTGAAAACTAACTTAAGTGGGAAAAGGTGTTGACTGAATATTGATTATCCCCTTTGCTAATCTAAAATGACGTTGTGGTATGGCTCTGAAGCCAATAGATCTTGTAGTGACTTCCTAAGGCCATCTAAGATCATGACTTAGATGGTGTATTTCTGGAGCTAGAAAGTGGTAGATGGCTTCTTGATCATAGCTTCTAGATTATGGCAGAAATAGCAGTTCCTCTAGCAATCCAGTTCTGCAGTATATTCTGGGAGTCATTCCTGGAAGCCACACCTAGTGCCTGCCCACTAGAGAGCTCTCCAGTGGTCTTGCAAGCCCTAAGTTAATTGATATTTCAGGTATCTATTTTTGTGTAATAAACACCCCCAAAACTTAGTTTCACTGAGCAGTTCTTCTGTTGATCTCAATTGTGATAGGCTGGAAAGTCCTAGATGGTTTTACTCCCATGTCTGGAATTTTGGCAGGGATACCTTAAAGGCTGAGTCCTCTCTCTGTATGTGGACTGTCACAATTTCAGCAATCTAGCCTGAGTTTCTTTATATGATGGCTGCCTTCTAAGAGGGTGAAAATTGGAGGTAGGTCTGGAAGTCACACAACATCACTTCTGTCTCATTCTATTTATTGGTCAAAGGTTGGTCCAGATTCAAGGGGAGAAGAAGAAATAGACTCCATCTCTTTATGGGAATCGTGACAGAGTCACATTGCAAAAAATTATGTGGGATGGGAAAGATTGCTGTAGCATCAATCTATCACAACTGTACTAAATCCCTGACCCTTATGGGACAAGAGACCTCTCCTGCTGGGAAAAGGAGAAAGGATATAGGCCTAAAAATAATGTCTTCTCTCCAAGAGAAGTATATTCTCCTTTAAATACCTAGTTAGATGCCCAATGGTAACACTTAATGTAGCAAAACCAAGATCAAAGTCAATATTTCTTTGTCCCTTAATTATAAGTGAGCATTCCTTCCATACCTAGAGGAGTGAACAGTCATACTCCCCTCAATATTTCAGGGAGGGTTTAGAAGATTAGATGAAGAGCAAAAGCTTAGCAGCTTGCTCTTGATATTACTTTCCTCTCTGTCCAAATTAAAGCTGTTTAGGCCTCTGTAAAGGAAAAATGTCCATTGCTGTTCATACTATCATTGGCACAAGACTGAGGTGTTACTGACAATGAGCCTGTATTTCTGAAATATATAAACGTGAAGATATTTTCACTCCTTAGTTTAGGACTATGAATCAAGTGTAGTTGGTGGTTAAACTATACAAATGCATTCTTCTCTTTTGCAGTTGAGTGGTTGCAAGGCTGCCTGAAGCAGCAGGAGCATGCGCTATAATAATGATTGTACTGATTAAATGCCAATGATTCCTGAGACTTTTAAAAGGCTTCTGCTGCAGAATTGAAGCTGGGCTTTGTGTCTGATATTAGCTAGAACTCTGTCATCTCAGGTGAGTTGGTTTGGGATCTCTAGCAATTACTTGTGTCATGTACTTTAATCAACAGCATGCTTAATATTATGACAAGTCTCCACGCCCATTATGAAGCATTACTCAGGCTGTATCCCTTTGCCCCCCTCTACTCAGATGAACCCAAGCTTCTGACCTGTAGGTGATTAAGTTGCTCTAGTGAATCATCCTCAGTGGGAGGGGGCAGCCTTCCAACTAGAGCCAGATCTTCACCACAACCAAGTGTCTGTCTGGAAGGATTGTGGAGCCCACAGGCCCAGCCAGTGGTCAAGTTGCCTGCCTTGCTCTTCTGCTGGATATCAACCTTCTGGCTGGCATCCATTTACAATGCTTCCATTTACAATGATTTACGAGGGGCCTATGTTCACACATTGTCCCCCTTGAAAATTCTTTCACACAGAGTTTTGGATCTAATCACCATCATTGGCTGATTTTGCCAGCATCTTTGAAACAGTTGGCAGACTGTGATAGAATATGGGTAGATGGAAAGTTGAGCTAAAAGGTGACTAAGTCCCACTTGCTGTGTGACCTTGGGCATCTATTTCAAAACAAGGTTGAGCAATGTTTTCTAAGATGCCTTCCAACTCTAGCACTCGATGGATCCATTTTATTTTTGCAGAGAGCTTCTTATTTATCTGCCAGAGATAATTATATTCATTTCCCAGAGCTGCCATCACAAACTGCTACAAACTGGATGACTTAAACAACAGAAATGTATGGTCACAGTTCTGGAGGCTGGAAGTCTGAAATCAAAGTGTTGTCAGGTTGCTTCTTTCTGAGGGCTTTGATGGAAGAATCTGTTCTACGCCTCTCTCCTTGGCTTGTTGATGGTCATCTTCATTATCTTCATTGGGTTTTGTTTTGTTTTTGGTACTGGGGATTGAACCCAGGGACATTCTACCTCCAAACTACATCCCAGTCCTTTTATTTTTGGTACTAGGGATTGGTCCCAGGGCATTATACCTCTGAGCTATACCCCCAGCCCTTTTTAATTTTTTGTTTTGAAACAGGGCCTTACTAAGGGTCTCTCTAAGTTGCTGAGACTGGTCTCGAACTTGTGATTCACCTGTTTCAGCCTCCCAAGTGCTATGATGCCACTATGTCTGGCCTATTTTCTTTCTTTCTTTCTTTCTTTCTTTCTTTCTTTCTTTCTTTCTTTCTTTCCTTCTTTCTTATTTTTGTGGTACTGAGAATTGAACCCAGAGGCATTTTATCTCTGAGATATACCCCCAGACTGATTTTATTTCTTATTGGGAAACAGGGTCTCACTAGGTAGCTGAGAGCCTCACTAAATTGCTGAGGCTATCCCTTGAACCTGCAATCTTCCTGTCTCAGCTTCCCAAGTACTGGGATTATAAGCCTGTGCCACCACGCCCAGCTTATTTTTTATTTTTAAATCTCTAACTTGCTGAGGGTCTCGCTAAGTTGCTGAGGTTGGCCTCAAACCTACAATCCTCCTGACTCAGCCTCCCAAGTACTGGGATTACAGATGTGTGCCACCACACCCAGTGGCCAGCTTCATTTTTACATGGTATGTTTTGTGTGCATCTACTTCCAAGTTTCCCCTTTTTATGGACACCAGCATATTAGGTTAGGGCCTACTCTAATGACATCATTTTAACTCAATTACCTCTGTAAAGACCCTATGTCCAAATAAGGTCACATCCTGAAGTACTGTGGGGTAGGACTTTAATATATGAATACAAATAGGGACACAATTCAATCCATAACAAAAATTAAGTATGGAAGATAGTTAAGGAATAAAGAACAATGATTGATTTTTAAGGCTGGTGACTAACAGGGGCATGGTAGGCTAGCAAATAAGTATGGATTGTTGAATTTATATTGTATACTCTAAGGCTTAAACCTATGCTGGTACCAATCTTTATCTCCATATATGGATTTCATGTAATAGCTCTGAATTCCTTTGTACCTGAAATTTTTAGCTTTGTCATGTATTACTATGTTCTTTCATCTATTTTTGTAAGAGAGAGAGAGAGAGAGAATTGTGTGTGTGTGTGTGTGTGTGTGTGTCTGTGTGTTTTACTGGGGATTGAACCTAGGGACATTCTACCTCTGAGCTACACCCCAAATCCTTTTTATTTTTCTTGTTGTAAAATAGGGTCTTGCTAGGTTGCTGAGAGTCTAGCTATGTTGCTGAAGCTGTCCTTGAACCTGAGATCCTCCTGTCTCAACCTCCCAAGTACTGAGATTACAGGCATGCATCACCACATCCAGCCTATTTTTATAAATGGATATAAAATTTCTTGAAAAAGAGTTTAACCAATTACTGCTCAAAGGAGTTTCCAAAGTATTAAGTACATAGGCCATTATTTAATTAAATGACCCTGTCAAGATTTGATTGAGTTTGGCCATCAGAGGATACAATTCTGAGTGAAATATACTTTCTGTACTGATATGGGGCTCCTGATTATATAATGTTATTTCTATATTAAGAAGAGAGAAAAGGAATGCATTAGATTCTGCTGACTCACAGGTACACATTTGGCTTTAGTGGAAATAAATGAGAGTTCAATCAATGTGAACAAGGACAGATTGGAGGTGGAACAGGATACTGTCAATAAAGAAATGACAGAAGTTTAGAATTACCAGCAAAAGTACATCTTTCTCAGTGATGTGTGGTGGTGCATGCCTGTAATCCCAGTACTTGGGAGGCTGAGACTGGAGGATCACAGGTTCAAGGACAGCCTTAGTGACATAGTGAGGCTCTCAGCAACCTAGCAAGACTGTTCAAAACAAAACAAAATAAATAAAAAGGTCTGGGTTCAATCCCCAGTACCACAGAAAAAAAAAAAAAAGTATACCGTTTTCATTACTGGTCTCTTTTCCAGAACTTCTCTAGCCTAGAAATCCACTAGGTGGAGCAAAGGACCAGGAATGGCGGCTGTCCAAGAATGCTTACAAGCAGATACAGACCAGTAGAGCAGCTATTCCTTTTCATCTTCAAAACCTAGACAAAGCCAGGGGGAAGCTGAGTTTCTGAAACTGCTTGAGATCAAATGTTTCCTGATCATTAAGATGGACAGTAGCCCATGGAATAAAGAAACCCAGATTTGCTGAGCTGGACACGATTATTAAATACACAGGAGGTACACCCATCTTGGACTATTTTCCTCCGGCTTGGCTCTCCTTCCATATTTCCTTTCTGCTTTCATTGGTGGCAGATGGAATTTGGGGCAGATATCTTACCCAAGTTCCTGTACTTAAAAGACCCAATGCTTAGATCTTACATCTTCTTTTTCCTGCTTGCTCTAGCCATTCCAAAGTTCTGGTATCAACCTGGTTTCTATTTAAATATGTTCTCTTTGATTCCAGGCCATTGGATTCTAACACTTTCTTCCTTGGATTGCAATCTTTCTTTCTTTCTGCACTTATGGGTTGGTTAGCTGAAGAGGGGCCAAGAATTTGGCTAATTCATATTTGAGGACTTTTAAGGTATAAAGAGAGAAGATCCTTATTTCCCTGTCAGTTCTTCATCTTGTGGGCAGTATCCTCTGTCTGCCTTTGCATTCAAACTGCAGGTATTAACTGTCTCGTGTCTGTTCAAATCTGCTACCAATGAAAGACTTCATTTGTTTATTATAGTCATCCTCCCATAAAACACAAGAGGGAAATGTGATGAAGGAGGTGAGTTCTGAATCCAAAATTATTCTGTTTTTCAGTGCTATGACTCTGGTGGAATCTTAATTCGTTTTTCTTTTTTCTTTATTTTTTCTCCCCCTTTGATCTGAGCAAGTTAGGCCCTTAGTAATTTCTCACCTTAGAGATTTTTTTTTTTTTGCAGAATAATTGTGCTGTCTTTAGATAAAACCGGAACCCATTGAAAAGAGTATTATCTGTGGCTTTAAAGGCAGAAGGGACAGAAAAGGAGAACATTTCCCAAGAAGGTAAAGAAGTTTGTCATCTCGGGGAGGGAGCGGGTAGGACTACATGATGTAGCAGCAGAGTTTTGCCTGGACCAGTGGGCATCTCTGTGGCAATCAGTGTGGCCTGACAACTATGGGAGTGTCTGCTGGGCTCAGTGCTATGTAAGACCCTAAGGCCTTGCACGCCCCTTGAAGGGGGGAGCCCCAATAATGACAGATCATATTTTCTGCCAATCAAGCCAAATGAGTACTTAGAGCCAGATTTAAGTTTGGTTCAAAGAAAATAAAGACATGAAGTATAACTTGCACAGCTGAGTTTGTTTTCTAACTTTCGCAGTGACTACACTATAATTAAGAGTTCACTGTAGAAGTATTGAGGCAGTGTAGTATGATGGCTAAGAGTATGGTCTCTGGAACCAGGCTGTCTGGGTTCAAATTTCTGCCAGTGAGTGGGTGTGAATCCTTGGGCAAGTTACTCAGCCTCTCTCTGCCACAATTTTCACCCTTTGTGAAATGGGAATGATACTACAAACCTTACAAGGTTGTGATGGAATCTAATAAAATAATACATGCAAAGTGTTTAGGTAATCGGTATCTGACATACAGCAAAATCCAATGAATGCAAACCATTATTTTTATAGATTTCTGCATCCCTATTGTGAAAGTTGAAATTTTATTTTATTTTATTTATTTATTTTTTTTTGGGGTTCCGGGGATTGAACGCAGGGGCATTCTACCTCCGCGCTATGCCCCCGGCCCTATTTTTTTATACTTTATTTTGAAACCGGGTCTCACGAAGTTGCGGAGGGCCTCACTAAGTAGAGAGAGAGAGAGAGAGAGACAGACAGAGACAGAGACAGAGACAGAGACAGAGGCAGACAGCGCGCGCGTGCGCGTGCGTGAGCTGAGGCCGGCCGCGAACCCGGATCCTCCGGTCTCTGCCTCCCAAAGTACTGGGATTACAAGCGTGCGCCACCATGCCCGGCTGAAATTTTAATTTTTAAAGTAGATATTACAAACAAGCGGCACAAAAGTTTTAAAAGATATGCAAGCCGGGCGTGGTGGCGCACGCTTGTAATCCCAGTACTTTGGGAGGCGGAGACCGGAGGATC
>PVJS01061522.1:0-10974 GCA_004027185.1 Glis glis | reverse complement strand
AAAAAAAAAAAAAAAAGAAAAGAAAAAGTAAACAGAAACAATGGAGAACAAAGAAATCAGGAAATGTGTGCACAAATCCAAACAAGAACCTATTACTTAAAACAAGAACAATAATCACAACTCACTTGGGGAGGAGTGGGACTAAAATACAGAACAAACCTGGAAGAGCGGAGGAGAATGAGTAGCCACTGGAGAGTCTGGGTGTGGTTCGAGAGAGGAACAATGATGTGGCATTGATGGCTTAGGCTTTGTCAAGTTACAACATTTAAGTAAAATTGAAGGGTACCCATTAAAATAATAGAAATTGAACAAAGGAGTCTTAAACCAGAAGAGAGGAAAATGGATTGGGGTTTCAGGGAGTAAAGGAATTCTACCAGGACAGGTCTGGAAGGAATTGCCCACCCACACTGGCTGCTCCTAAGAAGTATAGGTTGTAGAAAGGGAAAACTTATTTTTAGACAACAATGTGTCCAGAGTGGCTCTTCCAAGAAACCAAAGTAAGTGGGATTCCAGGAAAGATGGGAAGCCTGAAGCTGTTACTGGAGTCCTAGGTCAGAGACCTGACTCCCGGGGTCCCAACAAACCAGGTCCAGCCACTTGCCCCTAAAACCTGACAGTTAAGGTAAATGGTGAAAAACACTCCAACCAATATGGTCATATTGAAAAGCACAGTAAGCTCCATCACTCAGCCCTATCTTTGGGTTGCTGACATGAGGTATAGGTTTAACTAGAACAAGAACCGGAGCAAGAGAGAATAGGGAGGCATGATTAAGCAGTCTTGATCAAACTGTGGACTAGTTGATGATTTCAGTTCTGGAGCTCTTATCACTTGAGGGGAAATTTCCCCTTGCTGCTTTGATGTTTATCTATCAGACCTGCTATTCTGGAAGGAGGCAATTTGGTTCCCAGGAGATGTCTGTTCCTGCTTAAAGGGGTAGTCTTATCATGGGGTGATCTGGAAGGAATAGGGCAATGACAGGAGACTTGTAGGCACCGCTCTAGGGACCCCAAACAGGATGCTACAAATATATATATAGATCTGTTATTGTTGTTGTGCTGGGGATTAGACCTAGGGGCATTTTACCTCTCAGCTACACCCTCAGCCCTATTTTATTTTTTACTTTGAAACAGGGTCTCACAAAGCTGCTGAGGGTCTCACTGAGGTACTGAAGCCAGCCTTGATCCTGTGATCCTCCTGTCTCAGCCTCCCTGTACTGGGATTATAGGCATGTGTCACTGTGCCCAGAGTGATGCTGCAAATCTTGGAGCCTCAGTATTCAAGGTGGATGAGATACATTCGGTAAATTTAGGGCTAATAAACCTTGTATTACTAGTTTTTAGACGAACCTTAAATGATTAATATGCCTACATGCAGAGCTGATCTGGGACCTGACCCAAAGTTTGAGGCAATAATTCAGAAACAAAATGAAGGCAGAGATGCCAGGTTTATGCTGCTTTTAGTTACCTATTGGGCATCTGCAGGCCTAGGCAAAGAGTCAGTGCTTTTAGTAAAGGCAGCTTCTCTAAGTCCCTGTTACAAATAGAGAGGCAAATGTTGGAGCTCAGGGGGTAAAGGAACACTATGGCTAAGGCTATCTAGGAGAGCTGGGTTTCCAGACTGTTTACATATGTAAACTTGAATTGCACATGCTATGGGCTGTTTTCTGTTCATTAAACTAAAAAAAAGGATTTATTTGTGATTTTAAAATAATACAGGTCAAATGTAGAACATCAGAGTAAATTAAGAATGTACAAAGAAGAATTCATTGTTCACTTTTTAAAATTTAATTTTATTTTGGTACTGGGGATTGAACCCAGGAGGGTGTTCTACCTCTGAGCTACACCCCCAGCCCAATTTTATTTGTTTGTTTTGAAATGGGGTCTCACTAAATTGCTGTGGCTAGTCTTGAACCTTCAATCCTCCTGTCTCAGCCTCCCAAGTATTGGAATTATAAGTGTGTGCCACCATGCCCGGCATTTTTTTTGTTGTTGTTGTTCTGGGAATTGAACCCAGGGACATTCTACCTCTAAGCTACACCCCAGTCCGTTTTTCTTTTTTTCACATTTTGAAAGAGGGTCTCAGTAAGTTGCTGAACCTGGCCTCGAAACTGCAATCCTCCTACCTCAGCCTCTCAAGTACTAGCATTACAGGCGTAATCCCACGCCTGGCAAGAATTCACTTCTTAATGCCATTGTACAGTTAGAGTATCTCCACAGTGTTACCAACCTCAACCCAGTGACAGGTTCTGAAAACCACCTCCCATGGAACTTCAAGTTCAAATTCACTGAGGGAGGAATCCCTGCAGCCCCTCCCCTGGCCCCTGCCCACGAGTAGAAATGCAGAAAAACAAAGGACTGTAACTCAGAGACAGATCTAAGTCATCTCAGTCAAACCTGACTGCTTGGAACTGGAAATCAAGTTCACATATGTGGAGAGCACAAGGAAACTAAATGAAAACACTACCTTATTCATGTAGTCTTCTATGAGTGTGTGTTGTTAGAAATACATTTTCATGGCGCCGTAAGAAAAAACACATATTTGAAAGTGGCTTGGCAAGGAGAATTTTACTTTTTGCAAAAAGGGGTCTGGCCACCAGTAAAGTTAGGTAGGCAAGAACAATGGGGTGGAAAACTGCTGGGTATTTTATTTTCAGCATGCAGGGCTCCTGTCCTGTGCTCCTATTGGAGGGAACATAGCCTCTCAATCTATGCCATTGGTTGAAGGGGATGCCAGGGGAGGGGTTGGCACTCACAATTTCAAGGAAATGCTATCTTTACAAAAACTACAAGTGCACACAAGGTTACATAATGGTAGTTCTTTTGTGTGTGTGTGTGTGTGTGTGTGTGTGTGTGTGTGTGTGGTGCTGGGGATTGAACCCAGGGGCATTCTACCTCTGAGCTACACCCCCAGCCCTATTTTTATTCTTTATTTTGAAACAGGATCTCACTAAGTCGTGGAGGGCCTCACTAAGTAGCTGAGGCTGGCCACGAACCTGTGATCCTCCTGTCTCAGCCTCCCAAGTACTGGGATTACAAGTGTGCACCACCGCGCCCGGCTCCCACCCCTATTATGATTAAGCAATTTCTATGCCACATCATTTGTGGCCTGTTAATCATTTGATTCTTTCCTTTTTCTTATGATCCATTTTCCTTCTCACAAAAGTGATTGTCAGTAGTATCCTAACATCTGTAAGCCTTGATTTCCTCATTGTGTCATAAAGATGGTAATTCCTAGCTGGGCCTATAATCTCAATACTTGGGAGGCTAAAACAGGAGAATCACAAGTATGAAGCCAGCCCAGCAACTTAGGTACCTCAGCAACTTAGCTAGACCCTGTTTCAAAATAAAAAATAAGCCGGGTGTGATGGTGCATGCCTGTATTCCCAGTACTTGGGAGGCTGAGATAGGAGGATCGCAGGTTTGAGGACAGCCTCAGCAACTTAGCAAGACTCCCAGCAACCTAGCAAGACCTTGTTTCACAACAAAAAAATAAAAGGGTTCGGGGTGTAGAATGACCCTGGGTTCAATCTCCAGTACCTAAATAAATAAATAAATAAAATTAAAAATAAACCAGACATGGTGGTGCATGCCTGTTATCCCAGTATTTGGGAGGTCGAGACAGGAGGATCAGTGGTTCAAGACCAGCCCTAGCAACTTAGCAAGACTCCTGGAAACCTAGCGAGAACCTGTTTCAAAACAAAAAATAAAAAGGGCTGGTGTAGCTTCGAGGTAGACTCCCTGAGTTCAATCCCTAGTGCCAAACAAATAAAATAAAATAGGAACCAGGCGTGGTAGCACATGTCTGTAATCCCAGTACTTGGAAGGCTGAGACAGGAGGATCATAGGTTTGAAGCCAGCCTTATCAATTTAGTGAGGCCCTTAGCAACATAGCAAGACTCTGTTTCCAAATTAAAAAAATAATAATAAAATAAGGTAGGGCTGAGGGTGTAGCTCGGAGGTAGAATGCCCCTGGGTTCAATCCCCCCTCCCGCCAAAAAAAAAATTGGACTGGGGATGTAGCTCAGAGGTAGAATGCCCCTGGGTTCAATCCCCAATACCACAAAAAAATAGATATTTTTTTTTTAAAAAATGGGGCTGGGGATGTAGCTTGGAGGTAGAATGCCTCTGGGTTCAACCTCCAGTACCCAAACAAAACAAAAAAATAAAGGTGGTACTACCTACTGCACTGGGTTCCTTGAGGTATAAATAATGTGATTCTATGTAGATTACCTGGCACTTGATAGTGCTCAATTACTATTACTATCCTTCCTCTTTTGGTAATCTAGAGATGGTTTGCAAGCTGAATCTAGATGATATAAGTTTTGTTTGATACACAGGTATGTTCTTTTAAACTATTCGCTGAATTAAAAACCACACAAAATTTCAATATCCAAAATCACTTACAAATTTTGAAAATCCCATTACCCACATTCCCATATGTCAAGAGCTGCCCCCTTCAAATAGAATTTGCCCTTCCAGATGGCCCCTGTCCCCACAGTTCCCTTTCTTCTTGTGCTGGGCCACACTCATTTACTATGTCCTCTGTCTGGACCCTGTAGGCATTGGACTTTGACACTACTCTAATCTTTTATTTCCTGACCTGGCTTACCGCCCAAACTAATTCCTCAAAAACTCAATACTTATGGTAAAACATTTTGATTTATGTGTATATAAATCATAAAATGTCAAAAATGAAATTCCCCTACTATGCATTACATTTTACTTTAGTTACCAGGGTTGCACTATCAAATATTTCCATCCTCAGCATTAATAATTAACCTATGAATTATATGTTAGAATTAATTTGCAATTATTCTAAAGTTTCTTTCTAGATATGTGACTACTTCTGTTTTCTATTTGTGAAAAATTACCTCCTAATCATATCCTGCTTCAAACTATGCAACATCACAAGGCAGTCTCTGAAATTATAATTGTTTCAATACCCTTAATCTTTAACAACTTTAATAACCTTCCAAAATATAATGTAATCAGAGAGTTAACTTTTATGCCTTTTGGTTACCATTTGCTTGACCCATAAATTCTAGCTCTTTCTGGGCTTCTGGTTCTAATGAGTTATAGTTAGTTCATTTTTAATTTCTTATCACCACGACAACTCTGTAATTTTCTTACACAATTATCTACTTATAATAGGTTTCATGGAAGAAGACATGTAACTGCTGTCTAATTTTATACTGCTGGCCTATTTGCTTTATTTTAGACAGAGTTTGGCAGACTTTGTAGAACAAAATGAAACTTTGCCCTAAAACTTTTAACACTTAAGTGGTCAAAATACACTTGATTTTTGCTATGCCAAAAGTCTCCATGCTAATGCTCCAGTGCAATTGAGCAATGGAAAACAATAGACAGAGCTTTTTTCTCAAAGGGCTTCAGAAGTCATTTAAAACCAATTTCCCACTGATGATTAGAGAGGAATCTGGCAATAAGAATTCCTCAAAAGCACATGGAAAATTTTCATAACCCTCTGTATAAAACCATATTTACAGCCAGGCATGGTGGCACATGCTTGTAATCCCAGTACTTGGGAGGCTGAGACAGGAGAATCTCAGATTCGAGGATAGTCTCAGCAACTTAGCAAGACCCTCTGTGACTTAGCAAGACCTTGTTTCAAAAATAAAAATAAAATAGGGCTGGGGGTGTAGCGCAGAGGTAGAATGCCCCTGGGTTCAATCCCCAGTACCACAGAAAAAAAGAAAAAAGATTACAAAGTCTTTGAAGCTGGGTGTGATAGCACATGCCTGTAATCCCAATACTTGGGAGGCTGAGACAGGAATATCACAGGTTCGAGGCCAGCCTTAGCAACTTAGTGAGACCCTCAGTAACAGTAATTTAGCAAGACCCTTTCCATAACACACACACACACACACACACACACACACACACACACACACATCTTTGAATATCATTTGATCTTACTTTGTGTGTACTGGGGATTGAACCCAGGGGCATTCTATCTCCAGCTACACCCCTAGCCCTATTTTATTTTCTATTTGGAAACAGGGTCTCACTAAGTTGCAGAGGGCCTCTTGAGGTTGCTGAGGCAGGCTGTGAACGTGTGATCCTCCTGTCTCAGCCTCCTAAATACTGGGATTACAGGCATGCATTACCGTGCTTGGCTGACCTTACTTTTGTGCAGACTATGTACCTACACTGTAGAAAACTATATTTTCTGAGTCAGTAATTTAAAATTTCAAAGGCAGTTGGGCATGGTGGCGTACATTGGTAATCCCAGTACTTAGGAGGCTGAAACAGGAGGATTGCAGGTTCGAGACCAGTCTCAGCAACTTAGCAAGAGTGTCAGCAACCTAGCAAGACCCTGTTTCAAAACAAAAAATAATAAAGGGACAAGGTATAACTTGGAGGTTGAATGCCACTGAGTTCAATCTCCAGTAAAATAAAATAAAATAAATTTTTCCAAAGTTCTTTTTCTCCTGCCTCTCAAAAATTCTTATTTTGCTTTTTCCTTTCCTCCCTCTCTTTATCTTTCTTTCTTCTTTCTTTCTTTCTTTCTTTCTTTCTTTCTTTCTTTCTTCTTTCTTTCTTTCTTTCTCTCTCTCTCTCTCTCTCTCTCTCTCTCTCTCTCTTCCTTCCTTCCTTCCTTCCTTCCTTCTTTTCTTTCTTTGTTTCTTTGTTTCTTTGTTTCTTTCTTCTTTCTTTCTTTCTTTCTTTCTTTCTTTCTTTCTTTGGAATATGAGGGAGTTTTGTTTTCATTGTGCTTTCTGTCAATTTTCCAAATTTTTTATTTATTTATTTTTATTTTTTATTGGTGCATTGTAATCATACATCTTGATGGGCTTCAGGATGGTAGAAGTATACATGCATGCATTGGTCAATTAGCCCTCCCCAATTCCCACTCCCATTCCCTCCCCTCCCTCCTTCTTGTGCTCAGCATAGTAGTTGATTTTGATATATTTGTGAGTGTACGTCCTGTGCATTAGGGTGCTTCCATCTTCTCCCCTCCCATCTTCCTCAGTTATGTCGCCTTCCCTACTCATCTGAGGTCTTCTCCATCACCGGCCTGTGTCCTCCAGGGGGCCGTGGCTCACCTGCCCGCGTCCTCAGTGCTGGGGGTGCTCCAGGGCAGGGCCGTGGCTCACCCGCCCATGTCCTCAGTGCTGGGGTGCTCTGGGGTGGGGCTGTGGCTCACCCACCTGTGTCCTCAGTGCTGGGGTGCTCCGGGGTGGGGCCATGGCTCATCTGCCAGTGACCTCCATGCTGGGCTGCTCCTGAGCAGGGCTACATCATCTTTGTCTCTCCTCCTCGCTCTTGCTGAGGAAGCAGAGCACACAGCCTGCTTCTTGTAGCCATCTCTGTCATAGGTGTGGGTCTGGTCCGACTTGAGCCTCATCATGGTCCGGAGTTGACTGCTTTTGATGATGGTCTGTAGTCACTGGCCTCACAGGGATCTGCTGTTTCTTTGCTGGAGGTCTCTGGGAGCTGAGGTACCGGTGTGGCCTCCAAGATGGCGCCACCGCCCCCACTCTCCGCTCACCAGGTGAGACGCGTGGAGCTCTTTACAGTCCTCTGCTCTCTCTGCTGCCTCCTATTCCGCTGCATTTTGACTGTCATTGTTTTGTTGAGTTTTGGCTGCTTTTCTTTCCTCGTCAAGAAGCAGTCTTCCCGCTGGTTGAGTTCCGAGTCTCGGAGCACCTGAAGCACGCTGTCTCTCTCTATCCCACCATCTTTTTCTCTTTCTTTCTTTCTTCCTCTCTCCCTTCCTTTCTTTCTTCCTCCTTCCCTCCCTCCTTCCTTCTTTCCTTTCTTTTGTACTGGGAATTGAACCCAGGGGCATTCTACCTCTGAGCTACAGCCCCAGCCCATTTTATTTTATTTTTCTGTGGTACTGGGGATTGAACCCAGGGGCTTCTACCTCCGAGCTACGCCTCAGCCCTATTTTTTACTTTTTGAGACCCTATTTTGAAACAGGGTCTCACTAAATTGTGGAAGGCCTCATTAAGTAGCTGAGGCTGGCTGCGAACCTGCGATCCTCCTGTCTCAGCCTCCCAAGTACTGGGATTGTGAGTGTGTACCACCACTTCTGACCCATTTTGTTTTTTATTTTGAAACAGGGTCTCACTAAGTTGCTGAGACTGGTCTCGAACCTGAAATCCTTCTATCTCAGCCTCCCAAGTACTGGGATTACAGGTGTGCACCACTGCACCCAGCTTGCTCTTCTTTCTTAATTTGTACCTTCAACCTCTTTTCTTTTCTCAAGCCTCTCTCCATGAAAATTATATTGATCCTCTCAGATCTTCTGAATTCTTCTCATAGTGTGTCAGTACAGTACAACAATAAAATAACAGATCCATTATTTATTAAGATGTTGAAATGAATGTTTGCTGTATCATAAGTATGCTTCCCTTTAGGCAGCTACTTGCAATCAATAGCCTTATAGTTATCTGTAAAATTGTATGTATTTTTTATCCAGTGAAGTGGCCATTAAAATTTCAAATAAAAAAAAGAAATGTAAAACACAGCTGGTCGCTGGCATGCATCGGTGTCCGCGGTCACTAGCAGGCACTCAGTTCTGTTTTGGCAGGCGGCTCCCCACTCCCAGAGGCTTTAGGCCAGCCCACTTTCTTTCTCCAGCCTTTCTCAGAGCTGCCTCACCTCTGAAGCATTTCCATTTGCCACCCCCAAGATGTGAACATTGGAGATGCTAAAGACCACAAAGCATCAACTCAGCAATTTAGAGACTTGTAAGTAGTGGGAAGACTATTAGATCCCACCCACCTGGAAACTGAAAATTTCTGTGAGAATTCCCGGCAACCAATTAAATCTCACAGGTACAACACAGAGCTGCAGATGGTTAGCCACAGATGAGTCCAGAAAGGAAAGGCCTCCCCGGTGATAGGCGCAGTCTGCAGAGCATGGACAATGGAGCGCGGCATTGCACAAAACCACGGGAGCCTAGGATGACAGACTAGGGTTTAGATCATGTGAAACACACCTGATTCACTCTTTTACTGAAAAACCTCTCTCTTTAGAGCCCATCAGGGCTGATAGTTTGTTAATTCAGACACTTACGTCCTGGAATACTTCTTTTTTTTTTAGTTCTTTATTTTGAAACAGGGTTTTACTAAGTTGCAGAGGCCTCACTAAGTAGCTGAGGCTGGCCGTGAACCCGTATCATCTGGTCTCAGCCTCCCAAGTACTGGGATTACAAGCGTGTGCCACCACGCCCGGCTGTCATGAAGACTTTTTGATGAAAAATAACCTTAAAAATTTTTAGAAACTATTGAAACTTTTCAGAAAGCATAAAACAATGGAAGCATCACAACTTTGAGAGAGCATGTTGACTTTTGTGGTAAAACCATTGCTAATACATCACCTTCACTCATTCAGGACAAGTGGAAAAGAGTAAAATACACCTGATGTTCTTAGGCTGTTTTTGAAAACAGCACTTACTTCTAAGAGTTTACGTCATCTGTCTACAAGAGTGGTTTTTTTAGTGCCCACAAGTTCATTTCTATGAATATGCAAAATCAGTTGTTTGAATGATAAAGACAGGATAGTTGCAGAATGTCATGAATACCATCATCATCTTCAGTTATTCAGTACTATTTTTCAAGAAGATTGATAGTGCATAGCAAAACTTACTATTGAGATTTATGCAAGATGACCACAGAAAACATCAAAGCCTACTTTTATTTAGATGAATGTATGTATGTATGTTTGTGGTCCTGGAGATTGAACCCAGGGAAGTCTACCTCTGAGCTATATCCCTAGTCCTATTATTTATTTATTTATTTACTTGCAGTACTGGCGATTGAACCCAGGTATATTCTACCTCTGAGCTATACCCCCAGCCCTATTTTTTATTTTTGAAACAAGGTCTCACTAAGTTGCAAAGGGCCTCACTAAGTAGCCGAGGTTGACTGTGAACCTTCTATCTTCCTGTCTCAGCCTCCCAAGTACTGGGATTACAAGTGTGCACCACCACGCAGGCTTATATTTTATTTTGAAACAGGGTCTCGCTAAGTTGCTAAGGCTGGCCTTGAACCTGCTATCTGCCTGTCTCAGCATCCCAAGTACTGGGATTACAAGCATGCACGCCCCCTGATTTGCAGGTGCTTTTGATGAAGCAAGATTCTGCCAATGTGAACCAACAAATCAAAGAGCACTTCTCTACATCCTTCCAGGTAGTGTAGGTTCATGGGAGGAATTCTGTTTTGGAAAGACTAGAATATCATCAAATGGATCCACCAGTCAAGAGTCTCATTTTGAAGCCTCTTGTGATATTGTTCATTCCATTACCAAGCTAGACAATCTCCATGTGATTGGAGAGGCCTTGGTGAAGCTATGCGTCTTGATATTGGTCCACTTGGGACCTTGGGCTGGGGCCGGATATTTCAGATTACGTCACCCACTCCAAAACATGTAACATTTCTTTTTTATATTTTGGGGGGGTTACTGGGGATTGAACCCAGAGGCATTCTACCTCCGAGCTACACCCCCAACCCTATTTTATTTTTATTTTGAAACAGGGTCTTGCTAGGTTGATGAGAGTCTCACTACTTGCTAAGACTGTCCTCCAACCTGCGATCTTCCTGTCTCAGCCTCCCAAGTACTGGGATTACAGGCATGCGCCACCACACCTGGCTCCTTTCTTATTTTTTAAATTTAGAAAGTTTGTTTTGCGGTACTGGGGATTGAACCCAGGGGCATTCTACCTCCGAGCTACACCCCCAGTCCTATTTTATTTTTATTTTGAAACAGGGTCTTGCTAGGTTGATGAGAGTCTCACTACTTGCTGAGACTGTCCTCCAACCTGCAATCTTCCTGTCTCAGCCTCCCAAGTACTGGGATTACAGGCATGCGCCACCACACCTGGCTCCTTTCTTATTTTTTAAATTTAGAAAGTTTGTTTTGCGGTACTGGGGATTGAACCCAGGGGCATTCTACCTCCGAGCTACACCCCCAGTCCTATTTTATTTTTATTTTGAAACAGGGTCT
>PVJS01061521.1:0-10972 GCA_004027185.1 Glis glis | reverse complement strand
GAGAGAGAGAGAGGAGAGAGGAGAGAGAGAGAGAGAGAGGAGAGAGAGAGAGAGAGAGAGATCACGCGCGCGTGCATGCGCGCTGAGTTTGGCTGCGAACCCAGATCCTCTGGTCTCCGCCTCCCAAAGTACTGGGATTACAAGCGTGCGCCACCACGCCCGGCCTTGAAATTATTTCTTTGAAGAGGTTTCTGATACCCTTGGTCTGTGCTTCTAAACCTTCTTCAATGCCTTTTATCCTTAGATTAGGACGTCTTGTATTGTCCTGTTTTTCTTAGATGGTCAGAGTGTGTTGTAATATCTTCTGTATATCGTTGACAGTGTTTTCAGTTTTGAATGAACTTTCTTCCAGTAGCGATACCGTTTTCCATGTGGTCGAGCCTGCTAGAGTTGGTTTCTATTGTAGTCTTTAATTCATTTATTGACTCCTTCATTTCGTTCAGAGTTCCTTTCTGATTCTTTCTTACAGCCTCAATTTCCTCCATCTCCTCTACACTTTCTTTGAGGCCTTTCATCATTCTGAAGATCAAAACTCAGAATTCTCAGTCTTGCATTTCCTGCAGGTCACTATCAGTAATCTCACTTGTTGATGCATTGTGAGTGCTTCTTGTTTCCTCACTGTTCCTCATTCTCGTATTTTCGGTGTTTCCAATTTTGTGTTTCTGTTGCCTCTGCATCATCTTCCTTTCTGTGTATAAGACCTCTTGATGGTCCCTGTAGACCCAATTGGGTCTGTACGCTGCAGGATGTGGTTCCCTCCGATTTGGTTGACTGGGGCGATGTGTGTGTGTGTGTGTGTGTGTGGGGGGGGAGTATGTGGGCTCTGGAGCTCAGGTGGTGGCACGTGGAGGCGCACTCTGAGGTGCGGTGTTGGGTGCGGGCTCTGAGGCTCGGGTGTTGGTGCTGGAAGGTGCCCAGTCTCCAAGGCACAGGTGCTAGACATCCCATGGGTTCCAAGGGATGTGTGCGGGCTCCGGGGCACGAGTGGCGGTGCCAGAAGGTGCCCGGGCTCAAGGCACGGGTGTTGGGGATCATGTGGGCTGAGGGAGGCGCATGGGTTCCCAGGCTCCAGCAGTGGCGCCGGAAGTTGCCTGGGCTCCAAGGCGCGGTGCAGAGGATCATGCACAGCCTGAGAGAAGCGTGTGGGCTTCAGGTCTTGGGTGGCGGCACCGGAAGGTGCCCAGGCTCCGAGGCGCGGCGCAGAGGATCACATGCGGGCTCCGGGTCTTGGGTGGTGGTGCCGGAGGGTGCACAGGCTCTGATGCATGGGTACTGGGGATCGCGCAGGCTCGTAGGACGGTGGGGGGGGGGAGATGCGTGGCTCTGGCAGGAGCCCACGCTAGGGCAGCCTTTGAGGGATATTCATGATCTGCTGTTGGGATGGCCCCACCACTCACAGAATTCTGCTCTGGTTCCTCGCCCCGATTTGCTGATGGAGACGGGGGCTATTAGCTGTAGGGTCCAGGGGAAGATGGTTCCTTTCCAATCTTGCCGACACAGGATTTCAGTTTTCTGTGGGTCTCTGTAGCTGGTAGACTCTGTGTCTGTATGGTTGTACTCAGGTTACTGGATATTGGGTTTTGGTTCTTCTATGGATGTGCGATGTTGTTCAGTTCTGAGCCCCCGAGGCGATTTTGAGACAGGCTCATTTAGAGGCCCCTATTCCATTGCCATCTTGGATCTTCCTCCATCACCATTCTTAATTAGCATGTTTTAGGGTGCTTGCCTAGCATGCATGAGGCCCTGGGTTAGATCCCCAGCACCAAAGCAAAACAAAACAAGAAGCATTTTCTGACTGCCTACTATAAGCAAGGTGACTTATGAGGGTGTGGACATTACACAGATGGATGGAAGGCCCAGACCTTGGGCTGGGCTCCACATGTCACTGGCTTTAACAATGGGAAGTGTTGTGGGGAATGGCTGAGAGTCTGGGGAGGACAGAGAGACAGGGTGACACGCATCATAGGATGTTTAGAAGATACATTTGGCAGTGATCACAGGCAGGATGGGCTGGTGGGGAAGAGGACAGAGTGGAGTTCGTGGGATGGATAAGTGCAGGTAGGAGGCAGGGGACAGTGAAGAACGTGAGGGAGGCTGGGATAGGCTGTGAGCAGGGGCCACCAGTCTTCCCAGAGTGGATTTTTTCCTGACTTTTTCTGGGCTGGAAGCTAGTTCTTTAGACAGAGTGAGGGGCTCAGGTTCCCATCACACTCCTGGGGTCTTGGACCCACATCCAGTGTTGTGCCAATAGAGAACAGGCTCTGCCTTTGGGGTGGAGGCTGCAGCCTCACCGAGGGGTTCCCAGGTCCTGGCATTGGCTCTTTCTGTGGGTATCACGTGCTGCCAGTGGCAGCAGGGAGGCTGCTGTCTGCCCTGTTGAGGCCTCTTCTCCCAGAGCCCAGTGGGGGAGGGGATGGCTTGGGAGGGGCTGTTACCTGGCACAAGGAGCTTCCTGGACTGGTGGTTTGGGTCCCCGTCAGGGATGGGCTTGGGCAGGTGGTGAACGGTCACCTCATACTCCTGGCCGGGTTCTACCACAAAGTGTCTGAAGGCAAACCGCCACTGAGGAGAAGGAAGGGGAGGTGGACATGTCACACACACCTCTTACCTATGTGTGCCCAGAGAACCCCCTTCCCACTTCCCCCAATCAATTGTAAGAATAAAACAACCAAAGTAGAATGAGGAATCAGAGGTGCAGTGGCTTCCTTCTTTGTTTCATCTGGTCTTCTCTGCCTGTTTTGAAAAACCTAGGTCTGGCCCCATCAGTATGCAAAAGAGGAAAGGAGGCCCTGGGTTCCATCCCCAGCACCAGAAAAAAAAAAAAGAAAAGAAAAAGAAAAAGTAAAAAAAGCCCCAGGGGCCAGGCATGGTGGCGCACGCTTGTAATCACAGTACTTTGGGAGGCGGAGACCGGAGGATTCGGGTTCGCGGCCAGCCTCAGCGCTCTCTCTCTCTCTCTCTCTCTCTCTCTCTCTCTCTCTACTTGGTGAGGCCCTCTGCAACTTCGTGAGACCCGGTTTCAAAATAAAGGATAAAAAATAGGGCCGGGGGTGTAGCGCAGAGGTAGAACGCCCCTGGGTTCAATCCCCAGTACCGAAGGAAAAAAAAAAGCCCCAGGGTAGAGGGGAATAGTCCTCCCACCCATCAGCTCATTCTAATTCCAGAACGGTGGGTGTCAGGGAGCTGAGCCAGAGGACAGGGGGACACAAGAGGACCTGGAACTCAAGAGGCAGCTAAAACTATTTGTTAAATGCCTCTTCCTCTTTACATGGGGCAGACAAGGATCTCTAGAGAACATTCTGGAGCAGACCAGTGGGGTGGGGGAGCTAGAGAGCCCTGCTTGCTCTGGGCCTGCAGACACCTGCATAACACAGATAACAGAGGTTGTGCTTAGTTATCTCCTGGATGGTACAGATACAGATAGCAAATCCAACTTCCAACTCCTTTGTACTGGGGATTGAACCCAGGGGCATTCTACCTCTGGGCTACACCTCCAGCCTTTTTTATTTCTTAGTTTGAAATAGGGTCTCACTAGGATGCCGCAAGTCTCACTAAATTGCTGAGGCTGGTCTTGAATCTGCAATCCTCCTGTCTCAGCCTCCCATGTACTGGAATTACAGGCATGCACCACCACCCAGTGAGAATGTACATTTGTAACAAGTTCCCATGTGACATTGCTGGTCTAGGGACATACTTTGGGGACTGCTGCTTTCACCTAACTATGCAAGAGCAATGTTTTACCCTCTAGCTGTGAGCAGTAAAACCAAAGTGCTGTAATACACATGTTTGGGTCCCACCCACAGCAGGTCTTTGGCCAGGGCAAAGTTTTTTCTTCCTGGAGGCAGGTCCCAGATTAATCCAAGTTACCCATGAAGACACAGGAGGTGGGGCTGTGCAATTTCATTTAAGAATGAATAGCTGAAGGGCTGGGTGGCTCAGTGGTAGGACCTGTGCTTAGCATGCACGAGCCCCCGGGTTCTATCCCCAGTATGAATAAGTGTGAAAAGCAGGGGTGGCCATGTCAGGCTGGGCCCCTCACTGTGGGTCACAACACACACATCATGTCCCCTGAGGGCGGCCATCTAGAATCCTCTGATCCTCTAGCACCTTCCCGTCTCTACCACTCTTGGTTAGGGTCAGAGTCTGCACCGGTGTCATCAGGGGAAGCAATCCACTCTGGAGCTGTCTTCTTACCCGCTTGTGGTGATGATTCAGTTTGGACAGAAATTCAAACTTGACACACAAACGTTCATTGGTGTTCAACTGCAGGACAGACAGCTCTGCGCCCTCAAGGTACAGGATGCTGGCTGAGGGTCAGAGGGAGGAGAGGAGACAAACAGATATAGATCAACTAGTACAAACCATGGGGTGTGCAAGCCTGCTATGCTTGCTCACTCCTAAAAGAACATCTGCCCATGTTACCTAATTCCCCACTTCCTGTTCCTCTAGCTCACTCTTGGCTTCAGCCTCCTGCCTTGCAAGCAGTTGCTTCCCAGCTGGACCAGGACAAGTGACACTTTACACTGGGCCTGCAGGGAAGGCTTTGCAAACTTGTGGCCAGGGCATTGGCAGCGTGGCTAGGGTGTCATGGGCTGCCATCCCCACTGTTCTTGCAGAGGCTGCTCAGACAGTAGGGAGCGCGCAGGTGTGTGTGTGGGGAGTTATGGAAAGCTGATCCCAGGTCCAGTTCACAAATCTGGGGCTGGTCCTGATCAGTTCCAATCTTCCCAATTCTGTAATCAGATTCTCTATCCCCAAAAAGGTTTGGGGAGCCAGGCGTGGTGGTGCACACCTATAATCCCAGTACTTGGGAGGCTGAGACAGGAGGATTGCAGGTTTGAGGATGGCCTCATTAAGTAGTGAGCCTCTCATCAGCCTACCAAGACCCTGTTTCTTTCTTTCTTTCTTTTTTTTTTTGCAGTATTGGGGATTGAACCCAGGGGCATTCTACCTCTGAGCTACACCCCAAGCCTTATTTTATTCTTTTATTTTGAAACAGGGTCTCACTAAGTTGCAGAGGGCCTCCCTCACTAAATAGCTGAGGCTGGCCATGAACTTGTGATCCTCCTGTTTCAGCTTCCCAAGTACTAGGATTATAAGCGTGCGCCACCACGTCCAGCTTCAAGACCCTGTTTCAAAATAAAAATAAAAAATAGGGTTGGGGTGTAGCTCAGAGGTAGAATGCCTCTGGGTTCAATCCCCAGTACCAAAATATAAATAAAAATTTAAAAAAATATATAAAAAGGTTTGGGGGGTTGTTTTAAAATTGCTGGCCCCTAAGTTGGGAGAAAAAGTAGTTGGCACTATTTTTCCAGTCAATATCTGGAACTATTCATAAAATTAACCACTTGCTTTTTTTTTCAGGGTAATAAAAATTTTAGGCAAAGGAAGGCCTTTCATACAGGGTAGTGTGATGAGAGCATGTCACTGTGGGCTCATGTCTAAAACACTGACATGTATCACCAGATGAAATGACGGATTCCTCCAGCACAGGAACCAATTCTTAGTCGGAATGGGAGGCCGATGCTCTGGTCTGTGGATTAATGTGCGGGTGGGGGACCCCCCAGACTCACCCACTCACCATCTGTCTGCAGTGTCCATTCGATGTCTACCACAGGGACCAGGTCTCCGTGCTGGGTGTGGGCATGGGACAGCCCAATCTTCATATGCTTTGGGGAGGAGGGGGTCAGGTTTCGAGGGTGGATCCAGCTGTCATCCAGGCAGGTACCTGGCAGACAGAGAGAAGCAGTGATCAGAGACTTACAGCCCAAGCCCTGAGCTGCCCCCAGGGGGGTCAGAGAGCCAGCTCCTGCACAGTTCAGTTCTGCCACCTCCCAGCTATGACGCTGGGCAGGCCCTCAGCTCTCCTGCCCCGCTCGCTCTTTTCTAATGCTGGTCTGGGGTCACTGCAAAGCTCTGAGTCTGAAGGATATTTGGGGTTTTGAGTTGAAGCAGGGGTTGAAAGTGAGGGCACAGGACCATGGGGCAGTAGTAAGGGCTACTTTTATTTTTATATGCCACAGTCCCTAACAGCACATATACTTGAATTATGTGCCTTCTTGAATCAAAACCAAACCAAGGGGCTAGGGATGTGGCTCAGTGATAGAGTGCTTGCCTAGCATGTATGAAGCCATGGGTTCCACATTCCCGCCAAAAAAACTAACACCATAGATGTCTCACCTGACAATAACAACCATGGCAGATCAAACTGTATTATAGATACACTGGGCAGTACACCAGAGAACACTTTCAAAATCCAAATGACAAGTTGGTTTCTCATTGCTCAACTTTTGCATAATGAATGTTCTCCATAGGAAGCGCAGGTAGCCTGAACTTGGGGTGAGGCGGCAGAGCTTCTGCCAGAAATCAGCACTGGGCTGTCACTGTGTTAACAAAGCAACAATAAGAGGAACAACAACAAGAAAGGACTTACTGTTCTTGACTACGCAGTTTAGCCCCTGCGGAAAGAAAGAAGGTGGGAATTACAGCCAAGAAAGAACTTGAATTTACATGCAGGGCTCCAGAGCCTTCTCAGGCTCATTTGTGAGAATGAAATTTACACCCGTGTTCATAGCAGCACAATTCACAATAGCCAAATGATAGACCCAACCTAGGTGTCCATCAACAGATGAATGAATTACAAAACTATGGGAAATACACACAATGTATCAGCAATAAAGAAGAACAAAATTATGTCATTTGCAAGAAAATGGAAGGACCTGGAGAACATTATGTTAAGTGAGATCAGCCAATCACAGAAAGTGAAGGGTCATCTGTTTTCTCTAATATATGCAAGATAGGGAGTAAATGGGATACCAAAGGGACTCCAGATAATGGAGGAGAAACCTCAGTGGAGCCAGAGAGATGGTCTAAGGGAAGTGAGGTTCATTAATGGAATTACTACCATCGACTATGTGTACATATGTGAATATACCAAGGTCAATGTCAGTACTCTGTATTGGGAATGGGGGAAATGGGGAGGCAGGGGGCACTAAGTGCTGTGTGCATGTATGACACTGTCAACATGATTTACATTACGTGAGACTAATGCACCAATAAAAGCACATTAAAAATACCCCAGAAATTTACACAACCCTTGCACTTTGGGGGGGCATCACCTTCTCCCTACACTTCTTTCATCCTGTCCAACCAAAGGGAAGGGGCCTGGTGCATGACAAAAGGGAACTGAGATTTTATGAGTAACTGTGATGGGCTGGTAACTTTACAATTTTAGACACAGAGGGTCATCTTGAGGCACCATAGGAAAAGTTTCCTAAATCTCCTGAGGCTTCCAATCTTTGGTCTGAATAACAAGGCTGTAAGAGGTGAACTGCAGAATTATAATTCCTGTTACTGATTTGTTATGGAAAAATTGCTAAATCCCTATGAACTCGCTAGAAAAAAAAAGTGCTAGCTAGGTGAGGTGGTGCACACCTGTAATCCCAGTACCTGGGAGGCTGAAACAGGAGGACTACAGGTTCGAAGCTAGCCTCAGCAGCTTAGCGAGATGCTGTTTCCAAATAAAAAAATAAAAATAGGACTGGGGGTGTAGATGTAGAATGCCCCTGGTTTCAGTCCCCAGTACCACACACACACGCATGCACGCATGCGCGCGCACACACACACACACACACACACACACACACACACACACAATGTGCTGTGCCCTGGAACAGGTTCTGCGTGGTTTATATTATTTCACTAATCATCATAACACACTATTTTGGGGGGCTTAGGATTGAACCCAGGGCCTAAAGGAGAGCTTGGCAAGGGGAAGCCATTCTCGGGGCGAGCTCCGTGCGCCCAGCTTTGGCAGTGCAGCAAGGGAAGGCCCAAGAACGCAGGCTCAGGTGTTCCCAGTTCTCTGAGCTGCCCAAATAGACCAGATGCATCCTGTGGGGCAGAAGCCAGATGATGAAGCAGACCAGAGCACGAACTTAAGGACAACAGAGGGATTTGGCCTGCCTGCAAGTGGGGTACCAGGGTTGGCACCTGTGTCTCTCAAGAAGGAGCAGAGAGCAGGGCTGAGCCTCGGGAGGAGAGGACACTGTGCCCCTGCGGCTCATTCACAAAGCAGACACAAGGATGATCCAGGATCTACTTTAAGGGGCTATATCATCTGTGTCACACCTCTCCAAGACACTACTAGTGTGTGTGCCTGGACTTGTACCACAGTCTGCCAGGTGTCTCCAGGTTCAAGACCAAGACCCACCTCGGTGCCTCTGCTCACTCTGATGAGCGCCCTCCGCCACCTGAGTGGGAGACTAACTCCCAGACGTCCCTGCTTTCTGCTCCCACTTGAAATTCCTGGGACGGGCACCGAGGGCCAGAAGCCGGCTCTTTTACCTTCAGATGGGAGCTCTTCAGAAACGGCAAACGGATACTCCATTTGGGGTAACTCCCTATATCCACTGTAGCTACTCAAAAACCACTGCAAGATGTTGCCCATGATGAAGGGCTCGTGTCTTCCTGTAGCCCAAGAGGAGGTGGGGAGGGTCTGAGACGCGGTCAGCTGACTGACGATGGTGCTGGTGGGATTCTCCTCCATTTCTGGGACCAATGGAAATAGCTTGGTACAATCACCAGGTACTACTGTTTTGGTCTTGCTTTTTGTTGTGGTGGTAGTACTAGAGATTGAACCCAGGGGTGTGCTACCTCTGAGCTACACCTCCAGCCCTATTTTATTTTTTTATTTTGAGACAGGGTCTCACTAAATTATTGCTCACTGGCCTTAACCTGTGATCCTCCTGTCTTAGCCTCCCAAGTGTGTGCCACTGCACCCAGTTTTGGTCTTGCTTGTGATAGTCATTGTTGTATATAAGTATTTTCCTTCCAATACTGTTATGTTTATAGTTTTTATTAAAAGCAGCCCTGATCAGGGAGTGGTGGTACAAGTAATCCTAGTACTTGGGAGGCTGAAATAGGAGGATCGCAAGTTTGAGGTCAGTCTCAGCAACTTAGTGAGACCCGGTTTTAAAATAAAAAAAAAATAGGTCTGGGGATATAGCTCAGAGGAAGAATGCCCCTGGGTTCAATCTCTAGTAACACACACACACACACACACAGCCCTGAAATGTATCAAATACTTCTCCAGCATTTATTAACACAACTTTGTAGGTTTTCTCCTTTAATTTACTGATGTAATGAATCATGTTGACGATGTGGTAATAATGGACCAACTCTGCACTCCTAGAATAAATTCTACCAGATGATATACTATTCTTTCCATATTCTGCTATATTAAATTTGATAGCAGAGCATGGTGGTGCACGCTTGTAATCCCAGTACTTGGGAGGTGGAGACCAGAGGATCCGGGTTCGCAGCCAGCCTCAGCTACTTAGTGAGGCCCTCCGCAACTTCGTGAGACCCGGTTTCAAAATAAAAGGATAAAAAATAGGGCTGGGGGTGTAGCTCGGAGGTAGAATGACCCTGGGTTCAAAACCCGGTACCGCAAAAAAAAAAAATTGGTAACATGTTATATACAATTGCTTGTATCTATATTCATAAGTGAGATTGGCCCATAGTTTACTCTATTTGTAGAAATTTTTATCAGGTTTTAGAATTAAGCTTGTGCTACCTTAAAAACATGGGTAGCACCCATTTTTTCTGTGGTATTGAATGCTCATTAGCAGTAAATGGCTCAGTAAAATGAGTTCTAGTTTAAATCTAAATTAAAATGGAAATGGTTGAATAGATTGCTATCTCTTATGGAATGTTATACAAATATTAAGGAGAACTGGTTCTATAGGTATCTACTGACCCACAGCTATGGCCAAGATGTGTTGAGTGAGGAAAACAAGTTGCAAAGAACTTTTCATAGTTCAATCCCATATTCTATGGAAATAAGTGGTAAAAAAGACCATCCAAGCCAGGCGTGGTGGCGCACACTTGTAATCCCAGTACTTGGGAGGCGGAGACCGGAGGATCCAGGTTCTCGGCCAGCCTCAGCTACTTAGTGAGGCCCTCCTCAACTTCGTGAGACCTGGTTTCAAAATAAAGTATAAAAAATAAGGCCAGGGGTGTAGCTCGGAGGTAAAATGCCCCTGGGTTCAATCCCCGGTACCGCAAAAAAAAAAAAAAGACTATCCAATATATTTACATATGTTTATGATTGTAGGAACATAGAAAAACAGGTAGACAGATCACTATCAGATCACTATATTAACACACTGGTTACTGGAGGTGAAGGGAATAAAGCAGAGGAGATGGCGAAGGGGAAGTAAGATTTAAACATGGCAGAAAATACATAGATAGGTGAAATGCAGCATACAAAATTACAATAAAGGTCACAGTGCACAGACTATGTATACATTATCTCCTCCTCAAACCATATGGAAAGTATAAAAAGAGATTTGTGTCCAGGCTGACCTTGAACTTGTGATCCTCCTGCCTCAGTCTCCCAAGTAGCTAAGATTACAGGTGTGTGTCACCAAGTGTGGCAGGAAGGGAATTAAAAAAAAATTATGAAGGGCAAAGAGGCAACCTCAGTGGGCAAGAGATGGGAACACATTTTATTTTATTTTATTTATTTATTTGTTTATTTATTTATTTTTTGCGGAACCGGGGATTGGACGCGGGGGCGTTCTACCTATTTTTTATACTTTATTTTGAAATCAGGTCTCACGAAGTTGCAGAGGGCCTCACTAAAGAGAGAGAGAGAGAGAGAGAGACAGAGACAGAGAGAGAGCTGAGGCTGGCCGCGAACCCAGATCCTCCGGTCTCCACCTCCCAAAGTACTGGGATTACAAGTGTGCGCCACCACGCCCGGCTCGGGAACACATTTAAAAAATCCAATCAAGAAGTGGGCAACTGAAATGAATAGACACTTCACGAAAGAAGAGATACAAATGGCCAATAGATACATGAAAAAATGTTCAACATCATTAGCAATCAGGGAAATGCAAACCAAAACTACTCTAAGATTTCATCTGACCCCAATTAGAATGGCAAGCATTAAGAAGTCAAACAACAA
>PVJS01061520.1:0-10971 GCA_004027185.1 Glis glis | reverse complement strand
TCACTAGGTAGAGAGAGAGAGAGAGAGAGAGAGACAGGGAGAGAGAGAGAGAGAGAGAGAGCTGAGACTGGCCGTGAACCCGGATCCTCCGGTCTCCGCCTCCCAAAGTACTGGGATTACAAGCGTGCACCACCATGCCCGGCTGCTGAGAGGCTGTTCTTGAACCTGCGATCCTCCTGTCTCAGCCTTCCATGTACTGGGATTACAGGCATGCACCACCATGCTCAGTTTTCTTTGAAACTTTGAAGGACATAGACTTTGTTTATATTTTATCCTGGTATTTTTTCTTTTAGTGAGGGTAGAGACGTGGATCTTTGCTTGTTGTCTGTCCCATGTTACCTATCTTATTTTGCTGAGTAACTGTTCTGGAGATCAAGATAATAGAGACAGAGACAGATTTTACCCTCCACACTGATTTTTCTTATGTCTTTTCTTTCTTTTTTTGTGGTACTGGGGATTGAACTCAGTGGGGCTCTACCACTGAACTACATCCCCAGTCCTCGAATTTGTGATCCTCCTGCCTCTGCCTCTCCAGTAGCTGGGATTATAGGTGTGTACCACTGTGCCTGGAACTATAAGTGTTTTAATTCCTTTAATTAATTAATTTTTATTTTGTGGCACTGGGGATTGAACCCAGGAACATCCTGCCTCTGAGCTACACCCCCAGCCCTAATTTTATTTGTTTGTTTGTTTGTTTGTTTGTTTTTGTGGTATTGGGAATTGAACCCAGGGTCATGCTACCTCTGAGCTATACCCCCAGCTCTCTTTTAGTTTTTATTTTGAAACAGGGTCTCACTAAATTTCAGATGGCTTTACTAAGTTGCTGAGGCTTTCGGTGAACCTGGGATCCTCCCGTGTCAGCTTCCAGAGTACTTGGATTACAGACATGCACCACCACATCTGGCTAATTCCTTTAAATTTGAGACTGGCTTTCTCCTCATAGCATTTAATTTTACCATTGTCCTCATGGGGTGGTGTCAGACTCCTGGATTCATATAAATATTGTTGTCTAGTAAGAAAAGAGATACTTTCTCTGGAGCTTTGAAAGAGTATTTCTAGAATACTAAAGTTACATAATTGCTTTTTGGGGTGATTTTGTTTTTTAAGGTATTATTTGTGAGAATAAATTAATTTTTGTAATGGGATGAGAAAAATGAGATTAAAGTTAAGGGCAAAATGAGTTTCTTACCCTTTTCATGGTTTGAGAAATGAAGAAAAGTACAAGTTAAGCCTGACAATTTAATGCTCAGAAAACTGAAATAACATTCTTATTTCTAAAGTTTAAAGATAGCCATCCCCATCCATTCTTACTTTGGAAATGGTCTCTGCTTAGCTGCTGTAGCCGTTGTGTTTCTTCCATGAGACTTAGGCATTCCCATTGAGGAGACTTAGGTATTTCCACTGAATCCTTCTGACCTTGGGCCAGTCATTTAATCTCCAAGCCCTAGTGTTCTTATCTGTGGAATGAAGAGAATATCTACCCTTCCCAGGTGGGTTTAAGAAGTACCAGGACTTGGGAGGCTGAGATGGGAGGAACACAGGTTTGAGGCCAGCCTCAGCAATTTAGTGAGATCCTTAGCAATTTAGATCCTGTTTCAAAATAAAAAGGACTGGGGGTATATCTCAGAGGTGGGATGCCCCTGGGTTCACTCCCAGTACCAAAAACAAAACAGAAAAACAAAGTAGTAAGGCAAGATATATAATAGCAAATCAAAGTTTGTAAACAAAATATCCTGAAAGCATGTTATTAAAGTTTTGCATCTAAACATGTAAGGCTGTCCCCTCATGTTGAAGAACTTTGCTGAAAGATAAGTGGATCATATCAATAGTGTCTTCTGTTTTCTCCAGAACGCTCAAGCTCCATGGCTACTGCTGTCCGTTCTCTCTTTGCGGCAGTGTAGTGTTGGGGTTAAGGATTTTTATTATCTATGAAGCATTTAGTAAATCTCATTTCACCAGAATGTTATAGCCTCTGAAAGGAATTTACTGTGCCCAGTACTCAGGAGCTGCTCGTATTGGGTTGTAGGACATGGTTTCCTATGGTAAGGTTGTTAGAAGTAATAATGGATGGGCTACAATGTTTAAGAATTGATCTATGAGGAATGTTGTCAAAGTATGAAAACGACAACAGCTGATGACCCACTTTCATCAGTCAGCCTGGCAGCCGGCCAGAGTCGGGCTCTGTGTGCTCTCACTGGGTTGACATTTTCCCTAAGGTGTCCATTTCATGAGGCATTTTTGCTCATGGAAAATGGGGTGGCAGACAATGTGAGGAAGAGCCTTTCAGTGTGGTTTTCGTAGTTAACCCTTGAAGTTAGTGTTTTTTTATTTAGCTAACTCCCTCCTTCCCTCCCTCCCTTCCTTCTTTTTTGTACTGGGGATTGAACCCAGGGGCATTCTACTTCTGAGCTACACCCTTACCCTTTTTAATTTTTTATTTTGAAACAGGGTCTCACCATGTTGCTGGTGACCTTGCTAAATTGCTGAGGCTGTCCACGGACCTGGGATCCTCCTGTCTCAGCCTCCCAAGTACTGGGATTACAGACATGTGCCACCATGCCTGGCTCTGTTTTTCTTAACAACCTCTAACACTTTTTATCTTTATCTTGGTTTAATGTAATACCTGGAAGTGAATTTGATGTAAAACTTAGAGATGTCTACATGCTCTCTAGGCAGGTTGGAAACACAGACTTTAGGGTGCTAGGAGTTTGAATTGGTTCCAGATTAACTCAGTTTTTCATCGTTTCAAGAAAGGTAAACCATTCTGGGCAGTTTTCTATAATGGGGTTTTCAGGCTGGCATAAACAGCCTTTATGGGTTCAAGGATGGGGAAAGGGACTTAAATGACAGGGATCTGTTAACAGAAGAGTTGGAAGAGCTAGAGGAGCAAAAGAAAGGGGAGAGGGTTGTAACCCCAAATCTATAAACTTCCTATGGGCTAGAGTGCAGGAGCCTGCGCTCACAGACAAGCTGCACTGCTGCAGTTGAGCAGGAACCCAGAAGCCAACACTCTCCTGATGCTGCGGGGGCCTGTGCCAGTAGTGTCACCTGCAACCCTGCACAGTCGCCCGCTGCTCTTGCTGCTGCTGGAGACAGACCAGAAGCCGTAAAACATGGTGTACCTCTCTTCCTGCCATCCAGTCTCCAGCCATTGGCACAACCTGATGGGAGGCAGAGCAGTCAGGGAAATGTAGTCTGCAAGCTTTCAGTTCAACTGACAGAGAAGAGCTTAGAATGCAAGTGTGGCCAATTAATGCCATAGTTACTTGGGAATCATGAATTTGTCATAGTGAGGATGAGCAAAGAAAGTCTTCTTTTGAGAACATTCAGGTAGGTGGAGAAGAGGTACAGTGGCATTTCAGGTAAGGGGAATAGTGGGTGTGGAAGCAGGAATGTACAGGCAGCGTAGGGAGTTCTTGTTGAAGGAGAGTTGGAAATATGGGTAGGAAGGGAGGTTGAGGTCAAACTGGGTTAGGAGTGTTGTAATAAAAACACCCAATAGGTGTTTTTTTTGGGGTGTGTGTGTGTGTGTGTGTGTGTGTGTGTGTGTGTGTGTAGTGTGTGTGTGTAGTGTGTGTGTGGCACTGGGGATTGAACCCAGGGGCATTCTACCTGTGAGCTATACCCCCAGCCCTATTTTTTATTCTTTATTTTGAAATAGGGTCTTACTAAATTGCGGAGGGCCTCACTAAGTAGCTGAGGCTGGCTGCAAACCTGTGATCCTCCTGTCAAGTTGTCAGTTTGTTTTTGTTTTTGTTTTTTTTGTTTTTTTTGTTTTTGGTACTGGGGATTGAACCTAGAGGCAGTCTACCTCCAAGTTACACCCCCAGCCTGACATTATTTCTTATTTAGAAACAGGGTCTCACTAGGTTGCTGAGAACCTCACTAAGTTGCAGAGGCTGGCTTTGAACCTGTGATTCTCCTGTCTCAGCCTCCTGTACTGGGATTATAAGTGTGCAAACCGCATCCAGCTATCCACTAGGTTTTTCAGATTAACTCAGCCAGGCATGGTGGCACATTCCTGTAATCCAAGGACTTAGGAGGCTGAGACAGGAGGATCCCAGGTTCAAAGCCAGCCTAGTAGCGAGACCCTGTTTCAAAAAAAAAGGGCTGGAAAGCTGGATGTGGTGGCGCACACTTGTAATCCCGGTACTTGGGAGGCTAAGATAGGAGGATCACAGGTTTGCGGCCAGCCTCAACAAAAAAACTATTAATAGCTGGGTTACAACTCAGTGCTAGAGTGCCTTCCTGGCATGCATGAAGCCCTAGGTTTGATCCCCAGCACTGGGGGAAATTATTTATTCTTATTTTTTTATTTTTTGGTACTGGGGATTGAATCCAGGGGCATTCTACCTCCAAGCTACACCCCCAGCCCAGTTTATTTTTATTTTGAAACGGTCTTGCTAGGTTGATGAGAGTCTCATTACTTGCTGAGGCTGTCCTCGAACCTGCGATCTTCCCGTCTCAGCTTCCTAAGTCCTGGGATTACAGGCATGTGCTACCATGCCTGGTTTGGGGGGAATTTTTTTTTTTTTTTTTTTTTTGCGGTACTGGGGATTGAACCCAGAGGTATTCTACTTCTGAGCTACACCCCCTGCCCTATTTTTTATTCTTCATTTTGAAACAGGATCTCACTAAGTTGCAGAGGGCCTCACTAAGTAGCTGAGGCTGGCCGCAAACCTGCGATCCTCCCGTCTCAGCATCCCAAGTACTAGGATTACAAACGTGCGTCACCACGCCCAGCTAGAAAAATTATTAAACTTAAAACCTGTGTAACCTCTGTAGAGAGGCCTTGATAAGTTGAAGTAGCACTTTTGTTACTTGGAGATAGCTTTTTGTTATTGTATTTTTTCCTTTGGACACTTATTCCATTTAGCAGGTATTTATTGAGTCAAATACTGTGTGTGATGCTGAGGTCAAATGGGGAGCAAAATAAGATGTTAGGCCCCTCTTCTTAGAGTTAATTTAATGAGAAACAGACATTAAAGCAAAAACTACTGTCAGCCCTAAGGCCTTTACTGTTGCTATTTACTCTGCCTGACTCCCCCTCCCACCTTATTCTCTCTTCCCCTCCTTTGTGACTACTCTCAGTGTCTTCTCAATAGAACCTGCTCTGACCATCCTTTGTAATGTGTCTCTGCCCCCTTCCACAGGTTCAAGCTCGTATCCTGCTTCACCTTTTCCCCATGCTATTTGTCATGTTATTGTCTGCTAATCTAAGTTTGTCTCATAGTTGTCTGTTTTCCTCTGTTAGAATGTGAGCTTCGTGATGACAAACATCTTAGTCTCTTGTTCATTGCTAGTACATGTACTAACTAATGCCAAATACAGTGCCTACAACAGTTGGTGCTTGCTTAGTTAATTTTTGTTGGATGGTTGAATGGATGAATGAAAATAAATGAGAGCATCCTGGGAAGTGAAAGAAGGTCACAGTGGCTAGACTCTAGTGAGAAAAACCTAGAATGGTGGAGATGAAGTTGCATAGGGTCTTAAAGGCCACATTAAGAATGTTGGGTTTTACTTTTTAAATCTCTGAAGAGCTGTAAGCAGGGGATTGACAAGATCAGATCTGTTCTTTAAAAAGTAACTTGCTACTGTGCATTGTGGTGCATACCTGTAATCCTAGTACTTGGGAGGCTGACAGGAGAATCACAGGTTCAAGGCCAGCCTCAGCAATTTAGCAAGACCCTGTTTCAAAGTTTTAAAAAACAAAAATAAAGGGCTTGGGGTGTAACTCAGAGGTAGAATGTCCCTGGGTTCAATCCCCAGTACCAACCAACAAATAAATAAGTACAAAAAAGTAACTTGCTGCTCTATGCAGTATGGCTTGCAAGAGAGCAAGAGTAGATGGAATGGCCATGGGAAGGAACACATGAGACTGCAGGGATCCAGGCAGCAGATTGTTGTCTTTTTTAGCTGTTGAATTTGAATGTTCATTCCAAGGGTAGCGACTGATTGTTATCAGTCTGATTATAATTGTATGCACTTAGGTTATCATTAGCCCCAAGAGCCTTCCCTGCCTCCTTGAAGAACATCATTGTCCACTGATCTTGCTGACAGGTGAGAGCTGTCAAGATAACTTGGCTGTGAGATGCCATTTAACTAGTTTTTATCTGTGTGCCTTCCCTCCCCCCTACATGACTTAATGACCTAGCAAGGGAGAGAGTCCAGGCCTCTTGGATACTCTCCAATGCTCTACCACCAGAGTGTTACCATTACCTTTCTCAGAAGTCTTCTGAATCATTTTCTGGCACTGTAAGTGGGTGTTTCAACTTTGATTTTTCTACTGTTGAGACTGTTTGTACTAGTACTTTTTGCTGGAGGAATTTGAGTTGCATTGGTTACTTGAAGGCCTTTGCATTTGCCTTCGCTTTTCAAACTTAAGTAGCCTCTGATAGGTAGGAATGTTTCTGTCTCCTGACATGTTAGTTGGCAAAGTAGTAGAGGCAACCCTTAATAAAGGTCACTCTGGAAGAATATTAGTTGGGCACTTAGCATTCCTGGCATTCTTATGGAATGATACAGGTTTATGACCTTTTTATTACGTTCTTAAAATCAAATGGCCTTTGGTTAGAAGCAAGCACATATAAAACTTTGTGACTCCAGACAACACTGGCCTTACTGTCTTAGATTATAGTGTGGTGTATGCCTGTAGGAATACGAGTTTGGGGTGGGAGAACGGAGAAGGAGTGTGAGAAGGTTGCGTTGAATACAGGCTAGCTGGGTCCATGCCATCTGTTCACTGCAGCCTTGCTAGTGTGGAATGTGGACGTACAACTTTGGAGCTCAGTTGACTTTTGTGTGCACCTGACTTGGCTGTTAACTCTCATAATTCAACTGGTTTAATTTAGCTTTCCCTTACCTAGTTGTACGGAAAATGGAGTTGAAATGTCCAGGTTTTCTTTTTTCTGAAGGTGTATTTTTATTGGTGCATAATAATTGTACAGAATAGTGGGCTTCATTCATTGTGGAATATTTGTACAAGCATATAACATAATGTCAGTTTCATTCAAGTCATTCAAATTTTCTGAACTCATGTAATAATGAGACTTGACAGGCCATTATAGATATATTTTAATCACCATTTTTTAAATAGCCAACTCTAATGTTTTAAATACAGTGGGGAAATATATAGCTCAAGGACAAATTATTATGAAACAATCTTTCTCCCCTCACAAAACACACACAGAGTGAGAAAACCCTCACCTTATTCTGTTGCATATGAGTCTTCACTGGGTAGAAAGAGCTCAGTAAATTGTGTGTTATCTCTTTATCTGAGAGTGACCCATGATGCCCTTGATGAAGCCGAAAAGCTTGGTATGCCTGATATGGCATTTTGGTATAAACAAGTTATATAAGTTTACATGTCCACACCTGTACTTTTGAGGAGAGTTAATAGCTGGAAGGGATTGTTGTATTACAGACAGCAAAATTAAGCCCCTGACAGGCTCTTACATGGTGGGTTTTCTGAGCAGAAAGTAGACATTACAGGTAGATTCAGGCGCAGGGAAGTGATCTGAGAATCTGGGAAGATACACGCAGGAGTGAGTAAGCTGGGTTGAAACACCTGCTGCTCTCTAAATCCTCCTTTTATTGTGTAGACGGTAGAAGCCATAGCCATGTTACAAAGTTTAACATAGTAGATGCTATAAGGTTTTTATAATGATGATGTACTTTTCTTCTTTCTTTTTATTTATTTTTTAAATTTTTTGTGTGTGGTATTAGGGATTCAACCCAAAGGCATCCTGCCTCCAAGCTATACCCCTAGCCCCCCACCCCTTTTTTGAAAGAGTCTCCCTAAGTTGCTGAGGCTGGTCTCAAATCTGAGATAATACTGTCTCAGCCTCCAAAGTACTGGGATTACAGGTGTGAGCCACCACACCTGGTTTATTTTTCCTTTTTTTTTTTTTTTTGTGGACCGGGGATTGAACCCAGGGGCGTTCTACCTCCGCGCTACACCCCTGGGCCTATTTTTTATACTTTATTTTGAAACCGGGTCTCACGAAGTTGAGGAAGCCTCACTAAGTAGAGAGAGAGAAAGAGAGAGAGAGAGAGACAGGGAGAGACTGGGAGAGCGCTGAGGCTGGCCGTGAACCCGAATCTTCCGGTCTCCGCCTCCCAAAGTACTGGGATTACAAGCATGTGCCACCACGCCCGGCTATTTTTCCTTTTTGAAACAGGGTCACACTAGGTTGCTGAGAGTCTCACTACATTGCCAAGACTGTCCTCAAACCTGAGATCCTCCTGTCTCAACTTCCCAAGTACTGGGATTGCAGGCGTGTTCCACCACACCAGCTGATGATGTACCTTTCTATTCCATTCTTTATGGCGTAAGTTAGGAACCAGCAGTTGCTGTTTGTTGTATGTTTATTTTAGGACTATTCAAGAGAAAGTAGCTGCTCTGTGCGCCGCCCAAGGTCATGTGTAAGCTGAGGTCACTGAGAGAAACACATACTCAGTGGGTTTATGTGAGGACTAAGCATTGTAGGCATTCTGTGCATATGCAGCTGAGTGGGGTATGTATGTTCTTGATGATTTGGACTAAGATACATGGTGTTCTGAATGGCTGCCAAATATATGAGGTCAAGGTGATTTCCTCTGGCAGGTAGGACAGCTGTTTGCTGGACTTGTTTTCCTTCCTAAGTCTGAGGGCTAAAGCAGTGATAAGAGATGACTCATTGATCTTCAAGAAATTACTGGCCAAGCACTTTCTAAGGAATGGTGGCTGATAAGGAACTAGTTACTATTCTGGTCTGTTATCTAAAAGGAAATCATTAAGCTAGCATTTTCTAGAAAAAGCCATTTTTAAAATTCCTTACATGATCACATGTGTTTTCTTAGTTACTTTTGGACTCCCCAAAAGCCCCAACAGGACTTTTTTTTTTTTTTTGGTAGTACTGGGGATTGAACCCAACAGTGTTCTGCCACTGAACTACATTCCTAGCCCCCCCTCCTTTTTTTTTGTTACTGGGGATTGAACCTAGGGCATTCTACCTCTGAGCTATGAGCTACACCCCCAGCCCTTTTTATTTTTTATTTTGAAATAGGGTCTCCCTAAGTTGCTGAGAGTCTCCCTGAGTTGCTGAGGCTGGCCTTGAACCTGTGGTCCTCCTGTCTCAGCCTCCCAAGTACTGGGATTACAGGTGTGCACCACCATGCCTGATTCTAGCAGGACTTTTTTAGTTTGCAATTGATCCTAAAGTGTCAAGGGGTGCACAGGTGCTATTTAGAACAACTCAGCAGAATCTCTTAAAAATATACTTAGGGTGCCGGGTGTGGTGTAATCCCAGTACTTTGGGAGGCGGAGACCGGAGGATCCGGGTTCGCGGTCAGCCTCAGCTCGCTCGCTCTCTCTCTCACTCCTTGTCTCTCTCTCTCTCTCTCTACCTAGTGAGGCCCTCCGCAACTTTGTGAGACCCGGTTTCAAAATAAAGTATAAAAAATAGGGCTGGGGGTGTAGCGCCGAGGTAGAATGCCCCTGCGTTCAATCCCCGGTACTGCAAAAAAAAAAAAAAAAAAAAATATATATATATATATATATATATATATATATATGTATACTTAGGGCAAGGAGGTGGACGCTGTTGCTGTGATAAATGGTGCTGGTTGAATGTTAACTGTCTTCCGCCCCCTTCCCAGTAGTTTTGTTTCTGGGGTTAGGACAGCATGAGGGTGGGAAGCACAGTGCGACCTCGCCTGGAACACTGGTCTGGGAGGGTTTCTGGGATGGCCTTTCCTTCTGGCTCCTCCCCACCTCCCAGCTCAGCCTGCCTTCTAGACACTTTGATTGCAGAGACAACAGCTTATGTTCATCTAGAAGTCTTTTTAGTTAATCTCTAGAAGAATCTTAGGAATTTTTTTTTCAAATCAGCCAGTTTTCTTCAGATTTTGTTTCTTATTTATCTGCCCTTTCTCCTTGGCCTCCTCCCTTAAAGTGAGCCACAGGGTCATTGGTTTAAGTATGGGAAGGAAATTATGGCCTTGAGCACAGTCAGAAAGAATCTGGCTCCCAGGGACTTCCTGTGAGCCACCACTAAATTACAAAGACTGGGCCTGATGAGGCTTTTCAAAGGAGCATCTTACACCACCACTGTGTCAGCATTTCCATCGTGGGCAATTGTTTTTTGTGGTGCTTGTTATGACCAGGTTGGAATTGGCCTTTACATGGGAAGCGCTTTCCCATGAGGTAAATTGCAGGACAGAGATAGGGCCTGTGTGCACATTGCTTTCAGGATTACCTTTTTTACCGCAGACCTGTCTGCATTCTCAGAAGCCTGTGTGTCCTCAGAGTGAAGAGCTTGATAGGGCCCTCTATAGGTTTTTCCCTCACCTCTCCCAGGGTGGCATTGGGAGATCTGGCTTCTGGATTGGGCTCTGTGGCTAACTGCTATTTCTCTTTTCCGTCTCGGTATCACTAATCTGGATAGGCTTTCTGAGGAAAAGAAAGAGTTTGGGGGACAGAGGACAAGTCTCTGACTCTTGTCTCTTGGCAGAAGCTTGCATAGACTATCAAACATCCAGGCATTAAATGTTTTGTTTTTGCATTTTTTGAAAAAACCATACAATTTCAAATTCTTTTATGTGTGACCCAACATACAGAACAGACCAAATCAGAGTTGCTCTCTTTTTTTTTTTGGCAGTACTGGGGATTGAACTCAGGGGCATTCTACCTCTGAGCTACAGCCCCAGCCCTATTTTTTATTCTTTATTTCAAAACCAGGTCTCCCTAAGTTGCAGAGGCCTCACTAAGTAGCTGAGGCTGGCTGCAAACCTATGATCCTCCTGTCTCAGCCTCCAAAGTACTGGAATTACAAGCGTGCGCCACCACACCGGGCTTAGAGTTGCTCTCGAGGCCGAAAGGTCTGGCATGCCACCTGTTGAGTGTTCTTAGTAGTCTACAGAACTGCAGTTACATCCTGGGGTCCCCAGAGCACTGCTTCTCAATGTTTCTTTCTTTTTTTTTTTTTTTTT
>PVJS01061519.1:0-10971 GCA_004027185.1 Glis glis | reverse complement strand
ACAAAAAAAAAAAAAAAAAAAAAAAAAAAAAAAAAAAAAAAAAAACTGGATACAAGAGCCAGTGAATTACCTTCAGCAGGATGAGAAATGGCAAACCCGATTCATTTCTAAGGAAGTTTAGCGCTGGACTCCTAGTTTGACATTTCCTGGACCTATTCCAGGAATGGACGAGTTGCCGTGGCCGCCAATACTCAAGTTATTTATGCATGATTATCAAGTGAATTTTATGTGATAAACTCTTGAGAGCAAGGGTCACACTGATTTATGCAGTCTGTAAACTGTCCATAAATTAAGCCTTCTCCAAAAGTTATGAGGTGCTGATATAGTAAAAGGTCCTGATAGCCATGTGGGTCTTACCCAGGTACAGTAAGTCTACCACCATTTTGAAATTTTGAAAACTGCATTGCGGTGTTTTTCCTAGATTATTCCCTTGTCAAATCCATCTATATTTAGGCTTTAAAATGAATTTGTTAGCCAGGCGTGGTGGCGCATGCTTGTAATCCCATTTCTTGGGAGGCTCAGACCAGAAGATCTGGGTTCACCACCAGCCTCAGCTACTTAGTGAGGCCCTCCGCAACTTAGTGAGACCATGTGTCAAAATAAAGAATAAAAAATAGGGCTGGGGGTGTAGCTCGGAGGTAGAATGCCCCTGGGTTCAATCCCCAGTACCGCAAATAAAACAAAGTAAAATAAAATAAAATGAACTTGTCAATTGAAATTTACCCTCACAAATTGTAACCAGGACTTGTTTTTTAAATACAGAAATTGGACAGTATCTCCTTTTGTGACCATAAATCATTAAAACTCCTTTAGGAAAAGATATTTATGACGAGGATTCTTTAATAGGTGAAATCAAATAGTTCTCACCAACAAGTCTTTGGAGGGAAAAACTCTTCTCTATAGATAAGCGGCAGTGGTTGGGGTGAGGATGAGCAGTCATCTGTCTAGAGAGGACCTATTACCAGAGACATCACAGCTTCAAATGTAGGAGTGCTACCTGCTCTATCAACAGGGCTGATGAGAACCCCCACAAAATCCAGCTCCCCTGGGTAACAGGCTGGAGCTAAAGATGTCTATTTCCCCTCACCCACCCTGATTTTCCTTGGCTAGTTTGTTTTTTGTTTTTCATGCTTATGCTTGTAAACCTATAAGATAGGAAAACAAATCAAGAGGTAAAGTCCCTACTAGATTGCCTTCTTAACCCAAGCCAGGCAGAAAGAGAATTAATCAATATTTAGTACTTCTGACATATTGGCCCTAAGAAGGTAAACAATAGCAATAAAACAGAAAAGAACCCTGTTCATCTTTATTTTTATCATCACCCTTATTATTATTGGGCTGTGGTTGATCATCGTTTTTCTTTAGGGCTTTCCAAATAGAGAGCCCAATCTGAGAACTAAATTTAATTGCTCTGTGCCTCACCGGGGCACAAGTATAATCCAGCAGTCAATTCAAGAAAATGAAGATCAACATTTGCTTTGTAACCTCTGTCTTTAAGATTTTATCTCACACATAAACTAAGTTAAAATACTCTTACATTTCACAGGCTGAGTGTGAATTTTTAAACCAATTATTTAAAAAGGAAATGTAACTTGCAGACAGCATGATGTTACTTTTTTTTTCTTTATTTAGGAGACAAAATGTACACACAACTCTTTGCTTAAAACTTAAGGTTGGTCAGGTGTGGTGGTGCAGGCCTGTAATCATCCCAGTACTTGGGGGGCTGCTACAGGGGGATAGCAGGTTCCAGGCCAGCCTCATAAACTTCGCGACACACTATCTCAAAATAAAAAATAAAATAGGTCTGGGAGTGTAGCTCCAAGATAGAATGCCCCTGGGCTCAATCTCCAGTACCAAAATAATTAAAAAAAAAAAAAAGATTTAGGCTGTTTATTTTCACTGTATTCATCGTACACATGTCCACCCTGTATCAGTGAAATGTGTACCTGAAACAGTTGAAGCTAGAATTCTGCATATGGCCTGGCACTTGCCTAAATCTAGTCCATTGACTAAATTATTGTCACAAAAACTGATAGAAAATTTTTATTTGGGGGCAATCATTTTTCAAGTGTTTCTGATGTTAACTTGCTAAAATGAGATTCAGTATATATAGCTGAAGCCTGAAGCCTTCCTCTTTTCGAGTGAGCATTATCCTTTCATTTGCAAAAGTGAGCTCTGCCTTGGGCTCACTGCCTCCCAGGTAACACCAGGGTGCCAGGCTATCTTCCACCTGCGGGTGTCTGACCGCCCAGGCGCGCGCACCCCGAATCCTCCCTCCACCCAACCCGGGGCTGATCGGTGAGAGCACAACCCAGGCACAAAAAACTTTCTGGTGGCCAACTCTACTCCTCTCGCCGCGATCAAAAGCGACCCGGCACTGGGAAAGGCGCTGGCTTTTGTTCCACAGTCGCCCAGATGGCGAGGCAAGCGCTTCGACAGTCCTCCACACCCTGGGGTCCTGAGAGATTCCGTGGGACGGGAATTTTGGAGACTCACGCAAAACGCCCATTTCTACGCAATCCGTGAGCGTGGGGGCGTCCACACACACACGAAAAGGGGACGAGGGGTGGGCAAAGCTGAAACCCTCAATGCTTTTCAAATTCCACTCCAGTCTCACGTTCACAAAGTGAGTCTCCTCCTCCGCCCTGGGCGGGGGCTGGGAGAGAAATGGGTACGCGGAGGGTACCCAAGATGCACGTCCCGCCCCACCTCCGGGTACAATCAGACAAGCTACAGTGTGTCAGTGGCTTTCGGCTTCCTGTTTGCAAAGCGAGAAGCTCCCTCCCCGACTCTGGGACCGACGTTCCTCCCGGCGAGCCGCCCCTTCCCCGCCGGGCGGCCGGGGCGGCGGAGGGGGCAGGGCCGCGGGCGCAGCGCCCCTCCCAGCCCGCGGCCCCGGGCAGCGCCGGGCCGCCAGGCGGACAAAGCACCTCCCGTCCCTCCCCCACGGCCGCGCTCCAAGCGGGCGCGGAAGGCGGGCCGAGGGGCCGGGAGGAGGACGAGGAGGACGAGGAGGAGGGGAGGAGGGCGGCGCTGCCGGCGGGACTGGGCTGCACCGCTCGGAGGAGGGAGGGGAGGGAGGAGGGGCCGGTGGCCTCGCAGAGCCGAGAGGAGGGAAGGATTCTTGAAGCCCAAGATAAACAAATTGTTCCTCTTCACGTGCGGGGCGGGGGAGCTGGGGAGCGGGCGCCGCGGCCTCCCCTCCTCCCCTCCCCCAGCTGGCTCTTTGTCACCGAGCGCCCCGCGAAAGCCCGCCGCCGCACTGACACCACCCCGGGCGCGCCGAGGACTCCCCGAAGCGGGGGCGTGCGCGACGGGCCACCCGCAGCCCACAGGCCGCCCGATCACCGCGCGCAGGGTGCGGGGAGCCAGCGCGCCCCAGCCCGGGTCCCCACCGCGGGCCGCGGCGGGGGAGGCAGCGCGGACACCTTCCCCAAGCTTCCGGCCTCCCCCTCCCGGGAGGAAAGCCGAAGAGCCGGAGAGGGGAGATAAGAGAAAGGATTCCACCCTCCGGGTTAGGGGTGGGAACTGCCCCTTCCTCCCCTGCAAGTTAAGCCATTGGCTGCTCCTCCGGTCTCGCACCCACCCACCCAGCCATTTAAGCCTCTTTCACCTCCCAGCGCCCCTCCACTCCTCCGGGCTCACTACACAGCCCGGAAAGTTGGCGGCGAGCGGGCGGGGGGCGAGGCGGAGAAGGCTCGGTGCAAGCAAGTTGAGGAGGAGGAGGAGGGGGACCATCCCAAGCCCCGTCGCACGGCGGGGGCTCTGGGCACCAGCCCTGGGCGTCGCTGTCGCTTCCCGCCCCCTCCGGGCCGCGTCCCAGCGACCCTCCGCGCGGCTCCACCTGCCGGGCTCACCCCGGGTCTCGAGCGGCGAGCGCTGCGCACCCGCGCCCCTCATCCGCGCGCGCCCCCGCGAGCACGCGCGCGCGCGTAGCCACCCTCGCCGGTTTCTCACCCACTTCAAAGTTCATTCACAAAACTCTCAGACTTTCTCAGCCCAAAGGGGGTGAGCTCGGGAAGGGAGGCTGCAGGCTCTCCCTCCCCCCCCCCCGGGGTTGAGGGCCCGGTGTCCGCCCAGAATCTGCGACAGCATCAATTTCTCCCCGCACCCGGCGGATGTGCGGAGAGGGGTGGGCGCCAGGGACCCGGTCAGGGGAGGCCCGAGGTGGGGAGGGCAGAGCAACCCAGAGGAGGAGCAGGCTTTCAACTCCGGGGTTCACTCTCTTTCAAATCGGCATCTAAGAAAGGGAGGGGGAAACTTTTCCAGCACCTCACACCGACGCTCCCGGAGGCTCCCTCCGCCCCTCGCAGTCGTGACTGGCTTCTCCCCCCGCTCACCCCCTCCTCCCCAAACCTGACAACCCTGACAGATTAACAGGTAGCGGCGGCGACAGCTTTTTCCCCGAGAAAAGTTGACGTTAACCCTTCGACTTCATCCCACCTCACCCACCGTGCAAATCAGACCCTCACCCCCACCCCCCATGGAAGAAGCTCCACGCCCCCCCACGCGCGCCCCAATCCCGCTGCCAGCGCGCCCTCACCATGATCAGCGTGTGGTTCCTCTGCTCCGCCGAGGCAGCCTCCGCATCTTGCTGGGGTTTGCTCGGGTGCTGCTGCTTGCCGGCGCCGGCGCCCGATTTCTTGGCCCTCTGCTCCAAGGTCCGCTGGTAGAGGCTCACCGTGTCCCGGCGCTCCAGCTCCAGCTGCTCCACCTGAGCCTGCTGGTACCTGTTCTCGCAGTTGACGTGGTGCCGCCGGCAGCCCTCGATGCGCTGGCGGAGCCGCTCGACCACCGTGCTGTGCTTGGGGACGACCGCCGAGCTGCCGCCGGGGCCCCCGGAGCCGCCGCCGCCGCAGCCGCCGCCGGCAGCGGGGTGATTGCTACTCGGAGCAGCGGGAGTACTATTGGGAGTATTATTCACACCGATCCCGGCCCCGCCGAGGCTGCTGCTCAGGCTACTGTTGATACAAATACTACTGCCATTCGCGGCAGCAGCGGGGGCTGCGAAATCCCCCATCCTGCTCCCCGGGCACACTATTTTGGAAGAACTTTTTTTATCCACCCCCCCTATCAGCCTCCTCCTTGGGTCCAAGGATTAAAATAGTTTAAGTGGAACGCGGGGGAGACGCAAGCACATGGATGGAAACAGCGATCCCGACGGGGCGAAAAAAAGGGGAGAGATTTTGGGGTGGTTTTTTGTTTCCTTTTTTAAAACTGTAAAGCTCGAGGGGAGAGAAAAAAAAGGGGGTGTTATCAGAATACGATCAGAAACCTATCAACAAAAAGAATCACAACAAACTGAGCCAGCAGCAAATCGGTTGCAACTCAAGGGGAGATCCGCTCCTCGCCTGCCTTCTTTTTATAATCCATTATTTTCTAATAAATTCCAGGAGATTTCCGGTGGTTGGCAAGCATTTTCTCCCTACGTACCGAAAAACACACCCCGTGTACACATACAAGCATATGCCTCCAGTTGCGGACACGCGCGACACACACTCACTCCACACCGCATCGGAAAACGGCAAGCTTGCTTATTGCATTTTCCTTCCACAAAAAAGTTTTGGTGTTTATGCCGCCCCGTGTTCTCAAAGTACTTTGGCTGCTCAGTTGCATTTCACAGGAGCCTAGATATCGAATCCTCGGGCTGGGGGAAGTAAACACATGGACAGTCCGAGGCGACTGCAAAAGTAGATCGGTGAAGTCCTTTGCAAAACGCCGCGCGGAGAGCAGCCCCGAACGCTCGGCTGGGCTGCCGCTGCCGCCGCTGCTCCTGCCACCATCACAATGATCAACTGCTCGCCGCCGCCGCCTCCTCCTCCTCCTCTCGCTCCTCCACCTCCTCCTCCTCCTCCATGCCAGCGGAGTGATATCAGGACGCGCGAGCTCAGTAAACACGGCAGCGGCGGCGGCTGGAGGCCGTGAGACAAGCCCGGGGACACGGCGCAAAACCCGGCCCGGACTCGCCCTGCAGGAGCGGGCGCGCACGCACCGGCTCCCGCCTCCCGCGCCTCGCCCTCCGCGCCCCTCCCACGCCCCCAGCCTCACGACCGCGCGGCTGGGGCGCCCGGGCTGCAGGGAACCCGGAAAAGAGAGATTCGGGGGGGGGATCTCAGGAACGAGTCAACTTTTGACCTGTGTGTGAGAGCGTGTGTGTGCTCCTGTGAACGTGTGTGTGTGTGCGCGCGCGCGCGGGTGTGCGCGAGGACGACCGCGGGGGCGCGCCGGGGCTGGATTTCCTTATTCCGCGCGAGCGAGGTACCCAGCCAGCCCAAGTTGTTGTTATACATTTATGCATTATATTGCAGAACTGTGCATGACCAGGCAGAAACATTGCGGCTTCGCGGCGGTTGTCTGTCATTCCCATCCTTGTGGAAAGAAAATGGTAAATGAGGGACTTGTTTGGAAAACCCAGGTAGTAAGTCCTCGCTCGTAATAACCCCGCTTGTGGACACTTGTTCAAACTCTAGGCCAGTCTTAACGCCCAGATGCCGACTTCTGAATAAATCGAAGCAAGCACCAAAAAAAAAAACTTGCGATATTATTTAATTCGCTGGACATAATGATTGTTATTGAGGCAATTGTTGTTTTACCTATCCTTAGAAAAATTAAAGTAAAGCAAGCAGGGACTCAGAGGTGAGACTAACAGTACATTTTAACAGATTGTTTTGAACACGAGGTGCTAATGACAGCAGTAATTAAGGGCCCTTCGTAAATCAAGTGGAAAGATTGCAGATTTCATGGACGAGAACTATAAGAAAACACAGCATTTCACAGTTTGTCATGACCAAAACAAAAACAAGCAAAAATAACAGGCTCATTTGATTTGCGGAGATATATATATATATATATATATATATATATATATATATATATATTTTATTTCAATGAATTCACAATAGGTACAATTAAAAGGGAATGGGGACCACAGAGAGCAACATAAACTTTTCATTGTATTACGGAAAATTGTTTTTCCAGATATTGAGTATTTAAAGACAACAGAAACAAAGATCAAATATCCTTGAATTTGGACTTAAACCACAGCATATACATAATTTTGCAAACATGAAAGTGGAGAAACTGCTAGAATTTCTATGATCATTGGTAGGCCTTCAAACCTTGATTGTGAGATGTTAGTTATAAGGCATTTTGTATTATCTCAATAAATCTTATAGAATTGGTTTTTAGGGTAAAAATACACCCCTGTTTTCTAAAATAGCCAAGAATAAAAGAACTTTGGATCTTATGCATTAGTCATGAGATCTGATTTAAACCATCTTCATTTCTTGGCATTGTAGATTAGCATGGGATGCTATTTCTAACCTCATAATGTCAGCGATAAGCTATATTTTTCTTCAATTAATCAGGTTATATGGTGAACTATATCTTTAACATCCACTAGATTACATGGTAAAATGGGCAGCAAAGCCAGGTATGGTGGCGCATGCTTGTAATCCCAGTGCTTGGGAGGCTGAGACTGGAGGATCTGGGTTCGCGGCCAGCTTCAGCTACTTAGTGAGGCCCTCCTCAACTTAGTGAGACCCTGTTTCAAAATAATAAAAAGAAAAATAGGGCTGGGGGTGTAGCTCGGAGGTAGAGAGCCCCTGGGTTCAATCCCCAGTACCGCAAAAACAAAAATGGGTAGCAAGCTATTATTTCACATGGTGTGAGACTACCTCTAAGTAGTACAACTAAAATGAAAGAGCCTTGTTTTGTTGAAGCTGTCATACTTTTTCTTTTTCTGAGGGTTATTGAGTTAATATATAAACTTCTGAATCAGAACTGCCTCCCCCCGACTCCCAGTCTCAACCAGAAAACTAAACAGAATTAGTTGTAGAGAAAATGAGTCCTTTCACACTCTAAACACATGCAGAAAATTATATGATGTGTTCAGAAAAAGAGGTACCCAAGTAGCCTTTATCTTCCTCGCATTTCACTAAGTAGTATCTCTATTAACTCAGGAAGCACATGGCTCCCCACAGAGAGGAAGCTATGACTTTGCATTCATTCACTCTTCTCTCTTCACAAGGGTTCAATTCTTGTTCCTCCTCCTACCCCACTCGCCCGCAGGAATACAAGAGGCAGCAAAGTTGAGGGGATTGAGCACTAGGGCTTCAGATTCGAGACAGACCTTCTCATTCCATCTTTTTTTCATAACTCATAATTTAATTCTTCATTAAGAATGTCTCATTCTGGGGGAAAAATGACAATAATGGGAACACTATGTCTTCCCACATCAAGTTAATTATCTGACCTGCTTATCTTGCTGTGTCACCTATGAAGGGAAACCAAAAAATACACAGGAATTTGTTTCCTTCCCTTTAGGGGACCAGTAGGTGGAGGAGCACACTTTGTGGCTTTACCCCAGAACCCCCCCAATGACAAATGGAGCTGTTCTTGCACAACTACAGTGTTCTTTGGTGCCCAATTTTAGTGCAAAAGTTGGCTATACCCCAAAGAAAAACTTGTTCCTAAGATGCAGCCACAGTTCCAAGATCAGGATGTGTGGCGAGGACTTTGAAGCTGTGTGATGGCCAGAGGGAGAAACGTCTTTGAGAAAACTGACCTGCGCAGTTTTCATACTTGAGGTCAGAAACCCCACCCTGATTGTGCAGGGCCGTCAGGAGAAAGAAGCAGGAAGTGAACAACACTTGAGAAACAGACCATTCACCTCGATATTCATCCACTCCAGTGACCTCGGAGGACCTTTATTCTGGCTACTTTTGGACTCATGATGTATTCTTACAAGGCTTTCTTGATCATCACATTTAAAATACTCTTTGAAAGCCATAGAGGAAGCCAAGTCCTAGAGAGGCCATTTGTAGTCCCTTCTTACTACCAGGTACTGATAGCATGGCCTTCTTTGTCTTTTAAGTGAGCCTGCTGCAAAACAAAACCAAGATGAGAACTAAAGACACTTCACATAGGCAATGCAATTTCTCTTGAATGGCAAAAATAAATAAGTAAAATAAACCCGCTGAGAGGCCATAGCCCGGAGGAGAAAGAAATTCCTGTGGCCGGGCGTGGTGGCACACACTTGTAATCCCAGTACTTGGGAGGCTGAGATAGGAGGATCACAGGTTCGCGGCCAGCCTCAGCTACTTAGTGAGGCCCTCCGCAACTTAGTGAGACCCCGTTTCAAAATAAAGAATAAAAAATAGGGCTGGGGATGTAGTTTGGAGGTAGAATGCCCCTGGGTTCCACACCTGGTACAGCAAAAAAAATAAATAAATAAATAAAAATAAATAAGAAAGAAAGAAATTTCTGTCCTGTGGCTGCATCCTCAGACTTTGACAGTAACTCTCCAGATGCCATAGAGAGAGGCTGAATGAATAAGCACCTGCACCAGGGTGTCCTGCAGCTCTGGCTCTGGGTCAGGGTGGGCACTTCTGAGCATCAAACCAGGTCTCTTTCCTTTAGCCCACCCTGTCATCCTCCTATGTACATCTGATGGGGCCCAGTGTCCCAGTGACAAGAAAGAGACCTTAGTGTAGAAACTGCTACTTCTGCATCCTATTACTGTGGATCAATAGGAGTGGTTTCAGAATTGTGCCCTAAAACAGTACTTTGGTGACTGAGGTAGAACTCTCTGCTACCCAAAGACAAGAGTAAGGAAGCCGTTATATATCCTTGCAGAGTGGGCCTGGGCATGCCTGAAGTACTAGCCACAGTGGGTTATACCCTCAACTCGCTAACTATATAGCAAACATGTCAGTAATTCCACAAATATATTTATGGCCTTCTGAGTGCTAGTCAATGTGGTGGGCATTGGGTATACAGCATAACCATGCACAGGACACAGTCCCCATCTCAATGAATCGGGGCAGTAGATGTCACGAGAGTCCTAATATGGCATCAGTATGGGAACAAGCAGAAGACTGCATGCTTGGGGCTCTAAGAAAGTTTTTCCAGAAAAATTCACTAGCGTTTCCCTTTGCAGGATTGTGAGAGTGAGAGGGTGTGTTGAAAGAGGAGGCTAAGGCTGGGGAGATAAGCAGGAGCCAGGGTGTCCAAGGCCACCCAGCTGTTTAGACTACATCCTAGGGACAATAGCTGTCATTAAAAGGATTTAAGCTGCCAGGCATGGTGGCACACACTTGTAATCCCAGTATTTGGGAGGCTGAGACAGGAGGATCACAGGTTTAAAGCCAGCCTCGGCAACTTTGCGAGACTTTCAGCAACCTAGTGAGACCCTGTTTCCAAATAAGAAATAAAATCAGGCTGGGGGTGTAGCTTGGAGGTAGAGTGCCTCTGGGTTCAATCCCCAGTACCAAAAAAAAAAAAAAAGGGATTTAAGCTGCTTGACACTTTTTACTTTGGCAACACAGCCCACGTGTTCTCATGGTGTTCTCTGAAGTGTGTTCTGAAAAACCAGATCCCATCACCAGAAAGGCTTCTGAGCTAAGCAAGTTTAGGAGGTGATCCCAACTCTGGAAGATTCATTATCACAGGAAGGTCAGAAGAAACCTTGCAGCCAAGCATGTTTAACTTTGTTTAACCTAGCACTGCCAAAAGCCTGTTATGTCCCACAGAAGAGACACAGTACAGAGAGCTCTGTGCAGGAGAGAGTGAAAATTGAAGGCAGTTCTAAATCCACTTACATTTACAACAGTTGCCTGGGTATGTGGCCTGAGGCAAAACCCACACTTCCCTTATCATCTGCTCTATCTGAGTCTCTAGGACTCAGTGCTCAGAGGCCCTCACTAACCTCAGCTGGATGTGTTGGCTTCTGAGCCTAAAAAGTGAGGTAGCAAGCCGGGCGTGGTGGTGCACGCTTGTAATCCCAGTACTTTGGGAGGCGGAGACCGGAGGATCTGGGTTCACGGCCAGCCTCAGCGCTCGCTCTCTCTCTCTCTCTCTCTCTCTCTCTCTACCTAGTGAGGCCCTCCGCAACTTTGTGAGACCTGGTTTCAAAATAAAGCATAAAAAAATAGGGCCGGGGGTGTAGCGCGGAGGTAGAACGCCCCTGGG